>JAULBM010284577.1:0-16357 GCA_032357055.1 Geukensia granosissima
CGTAACCACATATCACCAATCGTCACACATCCGAGGTTTGATGTAGGGTACCGGAATCAGCCGAGGATGGCCGAATGATGATTCAATACAAAAACTATAAAATAAAAAATATTAGCCAATTTCAATTTTTTTAGACATGTTCTTGGGCCAAAAATGTGCCTTAACGACCTCGTCCTTTGACTGTCACTTGGTGGGTGGCTATCTCATGGACAATCATGCCACATCTCCTATTTTTATATTTATGATAGTGGTTAAGAAAATTCTAAGACCTCGGAATTTATTAAGCTTATAAAAGAATAGCGCTGGATCCAGATGAAGCACAATAAACGTTTCAAGTCAATAAGTTGATGTATTTCTCTTATTTTTTATTACAAGGAACCGAATGATTTGTCTAATTCGTGTTTCGCGTTAAATAAAATTCGTATCGATTGCATTTAAACTTTGTGTATTACAAAATCTTAATTTGACGCCAACCCACAGAATTACTTTACATAGAAATAATTATAACATATATTAACTAATAATACGTTTGATTCGACAAAATAAAAGAATTCATTCACCTTGAGATTTCATCAATATTATCCAAGAAGACGATATTCATTTGCAGGAATTGCATCCTACCAGCACATTTGTTGAAAATAGATTTTTTGTTGTTATTAGAATGTCGTGTGTAGAAAACAAATCTAATAGACGGACAAAAATGTTAATTCAGAATTTCATTAATAATTCCTTCATAAAGTGAAAGGAAAATCCTAACAGTAATGTGTACTGATGAGCGGTCTCGTTACAGAAAAAAGAAATTGAGGATTAAATTAATCATCTCATGCAAAACACTCATCTGTATAAATGTTTAATATTTCTTATTCCAACTAAATGGTTTACTTATATTGTCACAGATTTAAGTTCCCATTTGTCTTAAGCTTTTGAATAATTCAGCTCAATTTAAACTGTAAGTTTCGTCTTTTATTCTAATTTGAAGAAAAAAAAACTATAGACAAATCGCTATTGTTGAAAATTGATCCCTTGACAATTTATTTTCTATTTAACGTGTATATCAATTCTAATTTGAAAAGAAGAAAAAAAAAGATTTTTGTAGTGTACAATGATTATATATGACTGATTTTTTTCGAGCATTTTACGTAGGCCATCGTGGCGGAATTGTCTAGGTCGTCAGATATTCGACCTGTCATTATCAACTGCAAATATACTGCAAGTTAATGTACGTTTCATGAACTGGGTCTCTCACTTTTACCAATTTAAAACAAAACCCTTAAAGGAATCTGTATCAATCATGTACATTACAATATAAAAAGAGATCCGGTAACTTTGGTACTTATCGAATTTTTTTATTACATTTTATTATTTTCTCTCCTCTCATCTGGGAAATTGGAAAATTTTGTCGTTTTCCAGTATAAAATTTTTGCTCACAGAATTTTTGAATTTTGTAAAATGAAAAATATTTTGATAAGTTTTATATCTATTGGCGTGTGTTTATTCGCATTGTCACTACAAATAAGCTTGGCTGTACCAGAAATGCAAAAAATAAAAAATTGTCGGAACTTTAATTTTTCCAAAAAATCAACCATTTTCACAAGCCCACAGAGAAAAACGCCGACACCTGTGATATTTTTTAACATCCGATTCGGTTAACGGCAAGATAGTTAAATTTTTTTTTAATTCCCGTTTCAAATTTTGTGACTTCATTAAGGGAGAATCACCAAATGTGGGAGACCCAGTTCATGAAACGTTCATTAGGAGCTCGTACCTGTAAGAAGGTGTACGATTCCGCCTTGTTGAAGACCTTTTTGAGACCTCCGTTTCCTGAAAATTCGGTTTTTTCTATGTGCTTCGGTTTCTTGACACATTCAACATACATTACAGTTGATAAAGATCGTCACACGATACCTGCCCAAGATTTGTGTTAATTACTTCATCACCATGCTAAAGCTGAAATTAAATTACAAAGTTACATTTAAACCCACTCTAACAAATTTTAGTATTTGATTTTTTCTCCAGCAGAGTGGTTATATCGTAGTTGCTAAATTGTTAATTCTTATTTGGATTTTGTTTTAAATAATTGTAATCAAGGTCTACCCGAGATCCTTCTCGTTAGACCTCTGATTATTATTTTTGTTTTCCGCCAACTTTCCAACATAATTTCCCAAAACAGTTTGCGACATGCGGAAACAAGGTTTGGCACCAAGTATTGAGCAGACATAAACATATTCGCTTTTGAGTTTTTTTCCAGTACGGAGTTATTTGCTCATTTATGGAAAACCTTATATATATTACACAATATATATATATATATAATGTGTAATATGGCATATAAATTTTACAATGTAACACAGACATCTATACTGCAAAAAAACGACGTCCATTTTTCTAGCCTGCATCGCAAATCAACGACAAATATAACATATAAAACCATGATATACTTTGGAAATTTCGTCATTCAAGGCCATTTACACCTATTTAAATAATACCAATATTTCGGCATATCCGATATCGATCTCTTCTGGTGAAGAAGCCTTATCCATTGAATAAGGAAAAACTCCCTCTTCAAATATTAAACCTTTCCGCGAAGCGATCATTTGTAATATCAACATCTCTGTCCGTTTGTCTGCAACATTTGTAGCATCTTACCACACTGTATCAGAGTGAAACTTCAACAAAAAACTAAATATGCACTGAAATGTCTGCAAGCGTGAACCACGATTTAAGTTTTCGACTTCCACTGTGCACCGTAAGGGATGACGGAAGGGGTGGATTGCACTTGTTTGTTAGAAAAGAATTATAACTGATTTTTTACAAATACCCTATTTTAACTATCACATTGTATCGGAACTATGAGAAATCATAAAAAATATCTGCTAAAAGTATCAATTTAAATAAGAGGATAAAAGACTTTTCTCCTTTTAATCTTGAAATTTATGCAATATCTGTTATAAAGTTTCCCAATGGAACCATTTATTGAAATATTTCTGTTGAAGAGTCAATATCATCGTGTTTCCATGAAGGAATTAGTGACATCAGGGATTCAAGGAATTCTCGGCGCCTGGGTGGCCGAATGTCTAAGAAGTTGATTTAAACTTGCCTGTACAGATCACCGTCGCCTATCACCTATACGGCGTGAGTTTGAGCCTGAGTTGACAAAACGGGTTGCGTTTTAATCGTATTGCAAACGATAAGTCAGTTACCTGCCCAAGATCGACGGTCATCTTCGGCTTCCTCCACAGTAAAACTGACCGCCGCGATATGACTAAAAATTTTAAAAGTGGCGTTAAACCTCAATGAAAAGAAATAAAAAACATTGTATTTTTTAAAATTTAAGCAATGTTGGCATAACATCATCATCCTGTAATGTTTTTTTGGACAGTGAATTATTCAAAATAAGTTGACCTTTTCTCGGAATGACGTTTTTTTAGAATTCCACGAGGGGATGCTTACCCTTTTGGAGCACCTGATCCCATTCCTGTTTTGTAAAGGGGTTTGTGGATTCCAAGCCTTTGTTTCTTTCGTTTTATCTTTTGTTTGTTTTTAATTTGTCTTGTGTCTTTGGACTATGCATTTCCCATTTCTGATCTCTCAAATGGGTATTCTACACTGGACTGTATACGTATGCAGTATAAAACGACGATAGTAACTTTTAATGTAATTGTTACTTTTCGCCAGTTCAAAATTACAAGCTGAATGTAAAATATCGGCATTGTGGATTATACACAGAAATATAAAGATCTTCAGAAGATAGTAAATTATTTTAGAACGTTAGAAAGAATGAAATTCTATTGTATCAACGTGCAGTCAAAAATTTAAAATAGCAAAGTTGCAAAAATAGAAGCTTTCATCCTGTAATTTCTTAAATCAGGGATATGTCATCACTAAAGGCACTTTGAAGTATTTCATATCAGTATAATATCTTTAAAAAATGCATTGAAGTGTATGCATATTCAGAAGATTGCTTTATAAAAGAACTAATCTACATTTGTGTTAACAACATTATGGAAATGACCGAGAGATATCTTGAAAACTACTTAAAACTGCTTTTAAATCTAAAGAAAGCTGTTTTTC
Source organism: Geukensia granosissima (assembly GCA_032357055.1). Lineage (NCBI taxonomy): Eukaryota > Metazoa > Mollusca > Bivalvia > Mytilida > Mytilidae > Geukensia > Geukensia granosissima. Next base: position 4,072 of record JAULBM010284577.1, read on the forward strand.
ACGACAATATTAAACAAGTTGACTGATTAAAGCAAAATTTACCTTAACTTCACTTGGACTTATATTTGAAACAAAGGTTATGTTAATGAAAATGTTTGTGAATTGATATATATCTAAGTAAGATGTTCTGTTTAATGAACCAAATATTTATTTGACATACCCTTAAAATCATTAACTGTGTAACAAGTAGAATTCTTTGTATTTGATTTTCAATAACATTACATTGATTGGAACTCAATTCAACTATCGCATTAAATAGCTAGTTATGAAGTGCTTTTTTTTTTGGAACAACTGCTCGTGAATTTGTCCTTAATTTGCACAAAAAACTAATGTTCAATTTCCAGAGTCAAATTGCTGCAAATAATTAGTAATTCTAGTATATATATAGCTCTTAAAGGGTTGAATTTAAACTTCTATCGACTTGAATACCATATGCATTTTAACATTTCTGTCTAATTGAAAGGAAACAAAAGAATCATTGTCATTGAATCAAAGTTTCCAAATATATATTGGAAGAACGAATGTATTACCTTGATGTTTTGCTAGCCACGCTCAAGTTTATTTCATGTCACAGAGTAACGCAACAATTGGATCACCATTGTAAAATATGCACCGTAAGATTTTGGTTTCTGACAACATATTCAAACAATACAAGAATCAAAATTCTGACTAATGATCACATTTATTTATCACATATTTTATATGATTGTAGGAAATAAATAAAGATGCCAAACGTCAGAATAGCATACTGGTTGTTCAGTTTTGTCGTTTGCGTTGTAGAACAGACCACATTTGTAAAGTCACAGTGTACCTTTCCGGATTTTGTAACACGACGAAGTATGTGGATAGCAACATACGACAACGAGGCTTCATTAAGTTCGACAATTACAGCTGATACAATCGAATCAAAATATTGTACAAACAATGGTCTGGTATGTGCCGAGTCCGTCCGAAAATGTAACGAAACTCGTGACTATGACAAATTTATTGTTGAACACACCGAGAAGACACAACTGCTTGCAGTAACGGAATACCTTTGCATTCAGTTCATTCGACGATCAGATGACGTCATTCAATTGAAAACATCAACGAAAATGTCAGTTAAAAGTCCATCCATGTGTGATAATCTTAATTTAGATCATTGGCCGCTTACATCCCCTAGATTTAGAACTGCACCACCTATCCGTTGCCCCTTTTCTGGAGGATATAATATGGAAATTCGAAAGAATGGAATGCAGATATGTGCCAATAAAATTCCAAGGGCTAGAATGGAAAGCGAATGCGGGTCCGGAACAGGCATTCAGTTTGACTTTAAACATGACGATTGTCTGCATCAGAATTTGAAAATGAGTCTTACTCAGAACGTCGATTGTATGGCTGAATGGTCTGTGGGAGATCAACAATTCGTAATACTGAGACCAGACTCAGATGATTTTCAGCCATTTTGTCTACGCATAACATCAAGATCGTATAACCAGTTGACTGCATATTTGTTCATGGACTTCGTTTGTGACCCGGGAAATTCTCACGGAATTCCGACAAAAACTGTTAATTATCTGTCAATTACGTTTACAAAATATGTCGTGAATTCACTCTGTGAGGATGAATTTCAAGAATGTAAAGAGAATAAATTTTGTCAAACGGATATGGAAGCGCATTGTAAACAATCTTGTTATCATTGTGTACCGGAAGCTAACATATGCGCAGTACCTGAATACATAAGAGGGTCATGGGGAATTTTAGAAACATACATTAAAAGTTTTATAAATGTTTCCACTTATGAGTTTCATGAGCAAAATTTAGGCAAAATGCAATGCCTTAAATCAGAGCACATAGAAAGTAACCAAATCATTTTACTTCAGGTGTTTGACAATGGTTGCTACCCAAAGTTTTCATGTTTGGAAGTATATCAAACATCACCATCGATTCGACAAATTCGGCTTGGAAAACGAATCAGCTGGCCAGTGTTTCCTCTTGAAGACGTCGGAAAACTGGCATGTGCCGAACAACAATTTCAGACCAAAGCCGTTATAGGAAAAAACCAAGAAAGTGTAGAAATTCAGAAAACCACTATTGTTGATCCGAAATACTATTATGGTGTTGATTGTGGATTATCAGAAGAATTTGGAAAAGGTACTTATTCCTTGTATTTTCAAGAAGATGCGAAATGTGACGGTTGTATCAGTTTTGATGCACACTACAATGCAACGTTCTTTACTATAACTACAATAGAATGTTCAACTGCAGAAAAAGAAATAAATTATTTGTGTCTAGCTTCATATAAACTCAGCACAAATGCAACAGCAGTAATTACAAAAAGAAAAACAGAATTTTTGTGTTGGGTTTTTACCGGAAGTGGTGCTAATAGAAAACTGTTAGTTTTAAAAGTATCTGACTGTAACGAACTTTCAGTTAGATTAATATTAGAGGGCGACTTAAAGCCAAACGCAAGTTTTAACATTTCTGAAACTCCACCAAAGGATTGTCCAAAACGTGGAAAAATTAACATCAGTGCCAATAGTATGGGAAAAAATTCTCGCAACGTGGGAGAAAATGTCCCTTACGTAGTTGGAGAACCAATCGTATCAGACAGCATTCGAGGAAGAGCATCATTCCAGAGGAAAAATTTATTTGTACTTGCCATCGTGTTCAGTTTCATAATACGTGCATAAATGAAACGGATGAAAATTTCTTTTTACAGATGATCATGATGAATTAATACTAAAATAGGAGATGTGGCATGATTGTCCATGAGACAGCCACCCAGCAAATAACATTAAAAATTAAATTTCTACACTTTTAAGTTTATATTTGTATCAGGAATATAGAAGCTAATTCATCAGCTAAAAATTTGAAAATGCTGATTAATTTAATATAACATTTATTGCGAATTTTAATGATCTCTTTACAAAAATGGATGAAAAAGAATATCGACGGCCAACGTTGAGCCAGATTCGTAACGGGCCTATGGTCAATGATGTTAGCGGACACATGACCGATTGTTATGCTGTTGTAGATCAAACCACCTGTTTTGAGAAGTTAAAATAAAATCTTCCGCTCAAGGCGCCACAGTCAGTGCTCAGTATGGCCGTGGCTTATTGTAATGATTTTTTGCGGTATTATAACTTATTATTCTTTGGTATTAACGCACTTTTTCAAGATTGGTAAAGTTATATTTTTTATCGTATTGTGCTCTTGTACTGTGTAGGCGAATGAACTTCGGAAGCCCTATCAATTTGTCAATAAAGGGTATCAGTAGAAGAAAACAAGATGAAAGCCACAGAACAACAAGGTTTTACCGGGATTGATCATTTTCAGTCCCTAGATCGATTCAAATTTATAATATTTTTGTTGATTACTTTCCTTGGCTGCTGGTTACAACTGAGCATTTCAAAACACGAGTTTACATGCTATCTTTTCGTTTTAAATTATATTATATCCTGAAAGGAGTAACGATAGCATATCGATGTTCTTTTTTTCACTTTAACGTTAGGCATTTATATCAAGTGCATGTTTTACGAAAATGCCGATTGATGCGTTTATGGTAAAATAATTTTTATTCCTATTGTAAGGAAAATAAAATCATGTATTTATAATTTTAATATTAAATTCAGGGCTTTGACAACAATGCTAAGCGATCAGTTAGTGTTGCGTTGTATTGTTCCATTGAAAAAGACCATGAATGATTCTAAACAGAGAAGGGTTTAAAAGATGATTTACAAATGAAATAAATGTGAAAATGATTTTATTGATATAATTATTTGATAAATACTTAAAATCATAACAATTGTAAATATCATTTTACTGTCGTAAATTTAAATCTAATCAATTGAGATAATACGATTTAAATATCAGACCTTCCATTCACGCCCTCATTCGTTTCCTGTGACCGCTAATTCATCCATAAACACATACATTTTAAATGACGGTGCTATCTTTTTCATTGAAAGGGATTTTAAAAACAAAAAATCAAAAATGTTGAATAAAAAATGAATAAGAAAAATTGTTTTATTGAAAAAAGAGAAAAAAAACACTTTTGAGTAGCTGTCGTTCGTTTTTGTTTCGCTACGTAAGGGACACGGTAAATTAACCGTTTTGTACAAAATTTAGAGCCGTCATAAACCAATAGGATAGTGTGCATCCCTCCAACCGTATAACATTTGTAAGATTACCTACTTATATGTGTTTCAAATATAAGTCAATACTTATCAAATAATTTTTTTTTCATTTAAATGCAGACAGATAATTTAGTTATAAATTTGTGGAAAACATGTCAATAAGTGAAAAGTAGCTGTCTCGTCTCTACAGAATTTACTTCATGTTTTTTATCATGATTATATAATTAAGCAATAAAATATGTCACAAATATAAATAAATTAAAATACTTCGTTAAATTATGATTTATGCTACAACGTTTCAATATGAAAGTGTCTGGTCCAATGTATTTAATATAGTCTCATATTAAACTGCTAGTAATTTCACCAGGTTAACGTGGAGGCTTAAAAAATGGAAAAAATCAATCCCCAAATTATTTTTACAATTGTGTTGTTGCAGTGCACTACGAAGACTACCAAATAAATTATTTAACAAACTTTGGAAAACCTTGTGAATCTTCACTGGATTTGTACAAAGGAGTAACTAATTGCTACTCAAGTTTATATTTATATAAAATAGAGGACCAAAATGGAACTATTATAGTTCATTGACCTTTTCAAGATTGATAACTTTTTTGCATTAGAACAAATATTTTATCCATCCAGTTAACGTGGTATAACATGTATTGACAACTATATATTTATCTTGCGATCAAAAGCTGGATACATCAGTTGGTGCAGTATTCTTGCTTTTTATAAAAAAATGTTAAAACTTTAACAAAAATCATGTTTAATTTGTACGACTTTTTTCTGTCAAAATTGCCAAGTAGCTTTTGATGTATTATGTAAATAACAATTTAATATATTTGTCACAAGTTTTGTTGTAAATATTTACCATTACATTGCATCTGTCGTTGAAATTGATAAATTTAGTTCTTTTTCCATACAAATCTATAAAAAAGAAAAGAAGTATCAGCATGAAGTTTGTTGTCAGCGAGCGAAAATGTAACTATCATATTAGGCAAACGTTTTTTTTTCTTGCTGACTGAAGGTTGTAGGTCTTGGCATCCCACTGATGTAAATCGCAGTGAATCGTTTCGGTATGATAATTTGGTGACTGGGCAAAAGTTTAATATTAACCGTTACGATAATGTATTTCAAAGAACTTTTTGGTTCTTTTTTATTATGTGCATTAATAACATTGATTAGATATTCACTGTTGTTTCTTTTTACCTTCTCCATGTAAATTGTTTTTCTGATTTCATATTTCTTTTAATCACAAGACTCTTAGCTAGTGTTACATGTTTATTGATATCGTTGGTCAAATTTGTGTTTGTCTTTTGAAAATATTGAGATGTGAATCGAGTTATGACTTAGGCCAGGCAACCACATAAATAAATAAATTTACTGAACTAAAGGAGGGATTCAAGCTCACACAATCAATGGAATTTTATGAACGTATGTTAAATATTAAGACCTCGTTTTAATGCTTGTGGGCCATTAATTGTTCGAATTACGAGGTATAACTTATATGTTTCATTTTATAACTTATGATAATTTCAGTGAAATTATTTTACAAATGGATATGTTGTTAACTAAAGAATACAGACCAAATGTGAATTCGGCTCGTGCTTAGGTATTACACTCTAAATTGCACATTAGCTTGCTTTAGTTCTGCTGTTCCAAATCCTGCCTATTGCAATCCCTCGTTTTATTTGTTATCTCGAATTGATATACTTCCTATAGACTTCAAGGAATAGTTTGCAATTAAGATATGATGTAAAGAACCTATAAATATAGACTAAGGTCAACCCTTTCTTTTTACAAACTTAGGCTCTCATGACTTACTTTTCTTTTTATTTTGGGATTTCAATAAAACACGTGTTTTCTTTGAGGTAATAATTTGACATAATTGTTTAAAAACCTATATATTGCGTCTAAATTTCAATTGGGCTTGTTTCACCTTTTGGCTAATTATTGTTTATTCATGAGAGATTCACTCTGCACGAATAAAAAAAAAGACAAAAACAAGGTATCGGAAAATGTTGCGAAAACAGCACCATTGAAATCGAAAAGAAAATAAAATTCCTATTTTAAAAGAGAACAAATATTGTCCAAGGTAGAAAAATATACGATGAAACAGATGTATGGGTGCTGCATGCGAAACGTGAAGAAAATTAATTTCTAAGTAAAATTGAATGTATCTTTCTGGTTGACTTTTTCTTAAAAATTTTATTAACTTCAACTCTTGAATGTAGCTTCCTTTCTTACAATTAAAATAAGACGATAGATTTCCTCTTTTTGTATTTTATTGTGATCTAAGATATATCTTCCCAGTTGTTTTATAAATATTGACATATATGTAACCTGCAGTTTACATATGTTATGCAAGTAGGATAACACCTCAAAGATAAAAATAAACGCTTGTTTTGGACCGGAATATCTGGTCTTCTCTTAGTTTTAAGGTAAAACACCCTAGTTTTGTTTTTGTTAAGGAACACAACCTTAAAATTATTTCTAAATATCTAATGTTAGTATTCCATTAACTTTTATTAAGATCTATTTCAGTTCAAGCTTAAAATGGTTTGATGTAGGAATATTTTAAACAAATGACTTATTTCAAGAATTAGCTCCTATAACTAAGTTCTACCAATTTAAATTGTGTGTTAATGCTTTTGAAATATTTTCAGTTCTCTTTTACCTTATCCACTCAATTAATCACCGTGTTTAATAACACTAAAAATACTATTATAATTAGATTAATATCGTTCCGTGAATTGATGTCCTTGGTCGTGAACAACAATTTCTGCATTGAGAAACAGTCAAATGCATCGTCACTTGACTGATTAATTGCAGAATGCCGATGTTTTTGTGTGGCATTTTTACAAAAATATTGTTAAAGTTATTTCTATGAGGAGGTTGATTTCATGGTTTAGTTGTTGTATTTTGTACAGAAATATTTATAACAATATTAAAATGTGATACAATGAACCAAAATAAATAAAGTATTGAAATATGTGGATTCACTTGGATTTCTTAGTCACTCTTGCCTTCGTTACTTACTTTTGTCAGGTTCATGCTGTTGGGTCGTAAATGCAATATTGTCTTGGTTATTCAGTGACTTTTTTACAACAAATCCGTTGCTTTATCAGTTGTGGTTAACATCGATTGCGACTATACAACGGCTTTATCTACTGAATAGCACGACGGTAGCTTCTAGTGGAGCAGTCGTTGCTTACCCTTTCGGAGCACCTGAACTCACTGTAGTTTTTGTTGGGTCCGTGTTAATCGAGCTCTAGTTTCCAGGGTGGTGTTGTGCGTACTATGTTTGTCTTCCGTTTCTTTTTTGTTTGCCACGGTTTTGTCTGTTCTCTGATTTAACGATATCTCTCTGCCCCTACGCTTTTTTCGACTTCTTTTTGGTAACTTGGTTTTTTTTTGTATATTTTTCTCAGACCTTTTCCTAAGATTGTTTGAATACAGAAATCTTCAACTTAACTTTAAATATTCTTATTAAACCTAACAATCATATACAATTTTAGCACACTGTACCGAAGGAATTGGGAAACCACAACACTTGAACATCCAGCAAAAAAAAAAGACTTTTCTGCTTTAGAAGAGATCAAGTAGGCTTTAAGCTGAATAGACTCACAGAAATGAAATGTTGTCATTCTACCCCAATACGTAGATCAAAAAGCAAACCCATAAAGGTTACAACGATAACATCATCACAAAATAGGTGGTTCCAACTGTCAACCCCACCGTAAATGTCTCCCTCTCAGTCCTCTTTTCTATTCATAACTGTAAAATGCAAAATTACCAATGTTAAATAAATATGGAGAATTTTCGTATGCTATATGTACATTTCAAGGGGTAACCTCTCATCAGTAGCATTAGAATCAAAACGTAGGAAGTCCAAGATCCAAACATAGCAAAACAAGCACTCAAATCCAAACAAATCGAAATGGGAGGCCACATCTGACGACAGGGACAACTAATAAGTGCCATACTTTTCGAAGCCTTTCCGTATTTAAGTGTTTTATAATTTTTACAAATGCAGCAAATTTCGTTAAAACATTGTTTGATCAATTTCATGTCAGACAAGTCTGCATTTTTAAATAAAATAAGTCGTAACGCACTTTGCTTTTAGATACATAAAAAGGAGTATACCAAAAAGACATGATGTACACCTTACACACATTTATAACAAATAAGTTTATATTCGTTCTTCAGAAAACAAACTTCAATTACTAAATAACTGAATTTAAGAAAATGTATATTCGAAAAAATAAGTCACAATATTTATGTTCTAAAATTTACTTTCAGTATATTTTTTTTAGATTTGCTTTAAAAATAATAATGGTGTTCTAAGACCCTATATTCTGAAAACAATCACGTTTAATTAATAATTATCAATTAGCAAACCATTTATTTTTGTTATTTATTTATCAAACTTTAATATAAAATAGTTTACCTTCATAACACGAAGGAAACCACAGCAAACGCACTTTCAATAAAAGTATGTGTAAAGTAGAATCTGCAATTATTGGAAACAAAGGCCTGTACTCAATTGGCATCATATAGGGACATTGATAGATATTAAGGTTTTTATAATTTTTATATAAAAAGACTGCGACCTAATAAAATGTGTATCTCATTTTCAAATTTAGAAATATAAATGTGTGAAATGTAGATCGTTAGGTACTTTAATATACCAGTCTACAAATTTTGAATAAATATGGTGAATTTTTTCTCCTGTATGTACCATTCCAGGACTAACCTCTCATCAGTAACATTTGAACAGAACAGAAAGTCCGAGATTCAAACATATTAAAAAAAACTTTTGAATGTAATGAAGCTAAAACCGCCATATTCGCTGTTCGATTAATCTTTAAGCTACTTCCACCTTCCATCCCCTGGATATTACAATATAAGGTTTCTGGTGTATAAAGGTTTATAATTAAGTATTAAATTTGTTCCCAAGACAATATTGCGATAAACTATATATTCCATATGCCAGGCCAAATTGTAGTACATATCTGGTTTTTTATATAGATTTATTTGTTTAAGTGTGTTTTTGAGAGCTCCGACAGCGCCATCATCACTTAAGAATGATCTATGAATTCGGTATCAATAAAAAGCTGAAGTCATTATCCTTCACGTGACTTTAAAATATATAAAGTATACAAATCTTTCCATACACATTCCGCGAATATGACAAAAAAGGAGTACGAAATAATAATAAAATGTCTTGGAGTGAACCATAGGTAAAAAAAAATAAAATGTGGTATGGTTGTCCATGAGATAGCTTTCCAAACCGTGTAAATCTCAAACTTCCACAGGTTGATTTAATGTCTTAAATAAGGGACACATGTCCACACCCTACATTTACATCAAACGAAAAGGCCTATAATGAAGGATACATCAAAACGCAATAAGATAGTTTTTACACCCAACGATGTTAAGTCATGAAAATCCATCAGCAAATGCCATAAAAATATTTTTTTGGAAAACACCTATTTTATAAGAAATAATAGGGAATTTTAAATCAGTCGGTTGCAGATTTGTGTATCCGTGTTTTCAAGATCAATTTAAATGTTGACTCTTGTTAAACGATCCTTTTAACTATTGTCACCTAACAAAAACTAACAACAATTTTTAGGGCAGTACTTATATTAAACACTTGTATGTTCTCAATCGTCATAACATAAAAGAACAGAAATAAAATTAAAATCATAAATTACAACGAGTCATTAAAGTTCCATAAAACAAGACAGTATAACGATAGGAGATGTGGCATGATTGTCATGTCCTTTTATTTTTGTTATTTTTTATCAAACTTTAAATATAAAATAGTTGAATTTGCTTTTCTACTTTTAAAGGAACTTCAACCTTTTGTCTATATTTGTATGTAGAGATATTTTACCTGAAATAAAAGTAACAAAGGATATACTTAAGAACTACTAATTGCTTGTTGGTCAGTTAGAATTTATTTTATAAGTCTTTGATTATATTAAAAGTTTTAATTTTTTAGGTTATTATTTCTTACAGTAACTCTGGAATCTGAAAAGGGAATTAAAAAAGATTTTTCTAACTTGCCGGTAGACATGTTTTGCGTTCAAACTATAACAGGTGTCGTTGTTTCTCCTGTGCTAATAAATCAATGAAGATTTTTGTGAAAAATAAATGTTTAAACGTCTCCCTTGTTGCATTACTGTAGCAGATATATGCCAATAGAATTAATATAGATCATACTTCACAGATCCTGCGAAAAAAATAGGTACGGTGAAAAACATAAAGTTTTTCTAATTTATCATATGAATGGAATACTAACTGTATTTTAAAAAATCCGAAATATTCGAAAGTGGCCGCAACATTTGGGCATTGGATTTTATAACAATAAGAAGGAATTCTTTTTAGAATTTTTCTTGATTTAATGAAAAGTGAGAGATTTAATTCAGTTAATAGAACTTACGTATATTTTCTTTACATTTAATTCGGATTAAATATCTCTATGGCTTCCTTTTTACATAACCTCTATCTCTACATAGATACATGAACAGATTTTCTTTTTAATAATGACAATGAGAGGTCTGACAGGAATATTTCAGTTTTATTTTTAAGATATGGTGAGGACCTTGAATCGTATCTGTTTTTTTTTTTTTTTTTGTATTGTACTGGATACACCGTGTTTAATGTGGTCTGATCTCTTTTATTGCTTTATCTGTTACATGACTTGCCTGACTTGTGTGAAAATATTGCCCTCTACAAATATCCTAACATGCATTTCCACTAACCAACCAATATGTGTTTAATGTGGTCTGATCTCTTTTATTGCTTTATCTGTTACATGACTTGCCTGACTTATGTGAAAATATTGCCCTCTACAAATATCCTAACATGCATTTCCACTAACCAACCAATATGGCCTCCATAGACAAAATTATTCAAATTTTAAGAATTCAGACAGTTTAAACTGAGACAATAGTCAATTAATAATTGCTTGGTATCTGGTTGACTGTAGCAAAAACATAATTAATCCTACAGAAATAAAACTACAATTTATACAGTCAGTTTTAAACAACATCACTAAATCTAAATGTCACAAAATGTGGAATAAACCTCATGGATCCGATCCACGGAAAAACAGTTTGTTTCACCTAAACAAAATTAAAATTGGAGACAAAGTAAAAGAATCCCAATCGAAAAGTCTTGTTTATATAATTTACACTGTAAGGCGATTACAAAAAATGACGTTTTCTTATGGAATGTGTGCTACTATATAAATTTTTATTTGTCTAAAACTCTTGAGCAAGTTGAAATCAGATTTTAGTGGCTTGCTGCACGGATTGTCCCCTACCAATCATTTGTTCAGTATGCCTTTCTGGTAAACACATTTCTTCTAAAAACAAATTAAGAGTACGCGTTCCTTGGAGACAATGCTTAATTGAATAACAGAAATAGACGTACATTTGTGTACAAAGCGTGACATTCTTTGGTTAACCTATTGTCTCAAACTCAGAAGACTGGCATTTTTAATGTTATTTAAATATCATCGACATTTATTTTCCAATTTTGCATTTCAGTTCCGCCTTAAGTTTAATTGGATGCCTCTTTATCATCTCTCCAAAGTAATACAAGAAGAAGCTGTTTTTCTTTGATATCTCTAAACTCAGGCTTATGTGCAGTGTGATTTTCGATTAATAAATTAAATGTACGTTTCAGCCGTTTTATTTATTTTTAATCAAAAGAAAGAACTATTCTACAGTTAACGGTTTATATCTTACTTTATGCAATAACGTTTGACATACTACTATATGCCCTTGAATTTTTCTGCGGGGATATAAAGTGAAGTACGACCATCTTTGTTTTTGGCGGGAGCGCTTAAGTTTGACCTAAATAAAGTATTTTAAAACATTGCGCACATTTCTGTTGCTATAGCCTTCTCTCAAGATTCAAAAAAGAATTACTTATAAATGTCCATTCAGGTATGCGTCAATTCATTTTTGCATGTTATCTAATCCTAGTTAAATAACTTAATTAATGTACACCAAACGAAATTTGCCGTGGCTTAAGTGAAAATAAATCGAAAGTTCAGCTATGAGGTACATGTATGTATGTCATGTTATATATCGTTGGAATTCTAATTTTTTGCCGCAACTAAGCCTGCAGTTAAAATTTTAGTTTTCCTC
>JAULBM010284588.1:0-16356 GCA_032357055.1 Geukensia granosissima
TATCGACCTCAAAAGTGTACTCGCAGTTGCTGTCTGCTAGTTAAAAACTCAAAAAGCAACCGATAAGGAAACCAAGCCAATTAAGTTAATTTAAGACAATGTACATGTGCAGGACACATTGCTCATTTAGTGGCTGGTTTGAACTTATTTTCTTTAATAATTATTATTGCAAATTATCTTAGATTCATATTCATGATTAAGTTAAAAAGAAGAACTTTATTCATGACAGTCAGAGCTTTGACTTGAGGAAGTCTAAATTGTTTGGACCTGAAGAAGTCTAAAAAGAAGAACTTTATTCGTGACAGTCAGTTCTTTGACTTGAAGAAGTCCAAACTGAGATTGAAAAACAAGTTACTCTGCAGAAATAACAAAAAAAAAACGATGCAAAATGAAAATTATTGGTAATTGGAAAAAGACATGATAAAGTCCGAAATGGATTTTGTTAATTTGACAAATTTGGACTTAAACAAGTCCGAATAAATAAGTCACTGCATGAAATTAATTACACTTAAACTTATTCTAGCTACTTTTTTCACATTTTATATTTTATAAAAATTTAAAATACATGTCATAAAGTTATTTCATCTTTTTTCTTGTGGAAATGAATATTTAAACTGATCAACTAATTAATTTTTTTCATGTAAATGTTTATAAAAACACATATTGTTCTTAAACAAACATCTAAAGAAATTTTTTGTTGGCGTTCCAGGAATAAGATACATATAAAATGTTGGCATTCCAGGAAGACACCAACTGAACTTATTATGTACAAGTAAGATAAATATTTCAAACTTACTTTTTGGTGAATAAACATTGAGGAAAATAGCTGATTTTGTGTCCAGCTTTATATTCCATTTTGTCTGAAAGATCACAGGTTATTTTCAGTTTTAAATGATACTTTTATATTTTGCATTAAAGTATAATATACTCATGATACTATAAAAACTTTGCAAAATGTCAAATAAGACTTAGTATTGGGTCTTCCTCGGAAGACATGTTTCACCTGCTCCACCAAATGTCAAGAAATATGCCAAACAGGAAGTGGACATGCAACGGGTTCGAAACCGTCTTACATGATACATTTCTCCATACTGAAGCTCGGTGCCAAAATTATCAGGAGGCTAAACTGAATGATTCCAGAGTTATTTTCCACTTAAAAAAGTAGAGGTCTTGGCAAACATGAAGTCGAAATGCGATCGAGTTTAAACTGCCTTAATTGATACTTTTTACAAAACAAAAGATCTGTGCCAAATATTAGAAAGCTAACCTGGATGGTAGCTGAGGAAAATGTGATATAAATTTTCCAACATGAAAAAATAGTAAAAGTCTCAGCAAGTTGAAAGTGGAAATGCAACCGCCGTTATAATGCTTTACACAATACACTTCATCTTATTAAAGGTTTGGTTCAATAACCAAGACGCTAACCTGCATGGTTGCTGAGAAAAAAGTGCTCAAATTGTCCAATATCAGAAAATAGTCAAATTCTCAGCAAAAAGTAAGTCGAAATGCGACTTGAAACTGCCTATACGATACAATTCACCATATCAAAGGTATGTGCCGCACATCAGGAAGCTAACCTGCATGATTGCGGTGGAATATGTGACAGAAAGTTTCTGACTTGAGAAAATAGTAGACTTCTCGGCAAAGGGAAGGTGGAAATTCGACCGACTTGAAACTGCCTTACATAATACACTTTCCCATACCAAAGTTTTCTGCAAAATATCAGGAAGCTTACCTGGGTGGTTGTTGAGAAAATGTGAAAGAAATTTCCGGCATGAGAAAAAAGTCAAAGTCAAAGTCTCTTCAAACAGGAAGTGGAAATGCGACCAATTGAATCTACCTTACACGATACACTTCCTCGTACCAAAGATCTTTGCCAAATATCAGGTTGGAAAATGTGACAGAAATTCTTAGTCATGCAAGACACAAAACGCATTACGAGGCAACGCGAAAATAGAGATCCCTATATGTCACAATGCGAAACGCAGGCAACACAAAAGTAAAAACATCGTAAAAGTTTCAAAATATCTACAGTATACACATGTATATATTAATTGCTTAGATATCTGGTATAATAAGTGGATAAAATCTACAAATATCGATATAATTGATCAAAGACTGTAATGTTTTCTAAGTTTTCATGACTTTTTTGGAATATGATTTAAAAAAAAACTTGGAATTTTCTAAATAATGCATATAAGTAGTAGTTTTTTTAATCATTTTTGCTTTTTTACCAAGAACTCAAATTTTGTGACAAAAACGTTCAGAGAAATATTGTGACGACCCATAACTGTGGTTTCACTAAATTTTGTTCTTAGTGAATAAAACAGTTTTCAAAGTTTATTTCTGTAAGTGCCTGTTTTCAAAACTTAAAAGTTCATTAAAAAACGGTCCGATGTTTTAAAAATTATTCTCACCTAAAGAAATTAAAAAAAACAAGACAATTTATAGAGAATTTTTTGTCGGGAAACATAGTGCGCACCTGCTACCAATCACAAATTTCAATATTATTAGTTTAAAACATACTACCAAAATATATACAAAACTGTGATTGGTTTCAAATGATCTTCATGTTTTCCGACAAAAACTCTCTAAAATGATTTTTATATATAATCCAATGTCATGGCCTTTTTAAAAATCTCAAAACAGTTATCTTCCTATTCAGTGATTAATTGATTAACGCCACGTCCTGGAAAAGTTATTTATTTGTAGCATTATTTATTTTTGACCCATTAACATCATGAATTTTATTTGTAAGACAAAATAAATAATTGTACTACTTATTAAAATTGTTGCATTTTTGGAATTCTATGATATGCTGATTTGTCACAGGCTGCTTGTATGTAAGCTGCATACGCCCGTAAATGAAGTTATCGTTACCCTTAACTGATTGTTGGTGTATATTTCTGTATAGTATAGCTGATCGCTTTCCATATCGTTGACAGGTCTATGATTGATTATATCCACAATGTCCTTAGCATAACCGATGAAAGCTGAAATAAATAAAGTATATAACACAATTACCGAACAAATCAAAGTCCATAAGACATACGGCAAAATAGGTATCACACCACCGGAAAGTTGGTAACCTCAATGGTCCTGACTTGGTACAGGCATTTCAAAAGAAATGGTGGGACATTCATGAATTAACTTAAACCGTTCTCTGAAAGGTAAGTGATTTTACTAGTGCAATCAAACGATTTTCGTATATTAAGATGATAAGTGTACTCGTTAAATTACATACCAAATGTCATAATGGTAATACATATAATATACTGTTAAAAAATAAAAAGGAATGGATTTGGTGTCAACATTTGGATGTAGTTGCCATCATCTTATGAAACACGGGATATCACGTCCTACTTTTTACGGAAACGTGGTTAATTAACCTCAGAAATGTAAACTAAATCCACATGGTCTTAAAATCTATCTTCATAAACTTATCCTTAAAGGAAATCGTTACAGAATTATAATTAAATCTTTAAAGTTGGTTTTAATTGGTACTAATACTGACTTTCTAGTTAATAGCTTAATATGGAAATAAACAGTTTAAGGTTGCACTTTTGCAATTTGGACATGACAAATAAATGTAAGCAGGGTTTTAGGCTTCTTTTTGATTATTTTTAGGTCTGATGTTTATACGTGTATATATTATTCAATTATGCATGTCTCATAGATGTGCTTAATATGGGTTTTTATTTAAAACATAAAACAATTATTCTTTTTTCTGTTTCAACCATACTGCTAAAAGTTCCCTTTAAAACACAAGGTTTTAGTTTATGCTTAGCAGATTGTGATATCTCAGTAAGGTATAAAAGGGTACTTCAATCCACATCTGGTATAGTTTTCTGGAAAGTACTCTTACTCCAGTTTAAACAAATAAAACAGGCTAAAATGTGGGACTTTATTATCACAGAAAAATGCAAGAAGCTGTATGTTTGTGCAACATGAAAACCTGTCCAGTACGAAACTGGCTCATTTCAAGCAATATGACTGCCTAAAACTTAGAAATGGAGACTCATATCTGGAAAGTAAAGGCATTTAACACCATATCTACCAAATTTAACATTCTAATGCACAATTGTACCATTAGTTCTCTTTAGTTCAAAATAATAAGATTTCAACATCTGAAAATATTCTGTATCTCTCCTATTTGGGAACCTATATTTGTAATAATCTTTTCTACTTCCCGTCTATATATTTATATTGGCATTTGAACAACCATTTTTCTTTCACTTCTTATAATATTTAAACACTTAGTCCAATTGGACACCATAGTCAAAGTCAATTGTCGTCTTTTAAGAATAGTTTAACATTCGTATTTTGGGGGCAATTCCCAGCTTCATGGTATGGGCTACGGTTTTCATTGAAGGGCGTACTGGGACCTGTAGAATTTCGACTGCCATTTCATGACTGTCTCATGGATAATCATGCCATATCTTCTATTTTTATATAGACTATTTAATGACCTTAGTTCTTAACACATACCATGCCCTTGCTTCGTGACAAAGTAAAGATTTAATAACACTGTTTAACAGACACTGTAAAATTTTAGGAAGCATTCAATTTCTTTAAAAAGTACCTGAGCTATATATTTTTAAAATCAAAATCATCTGACCATGAAATACGTCCTCAGTAAAAGCTCGCTGGTAACTAATAGCAAGCTTAATGTGATTTTGGGATAAAAAGATTGTAAAGCTTTTACACGGTAAGTCATAAAATACAATACTATTACGATGGCATGAAAAAAAATTTTGCATAAACTGCCAAAAAGGTATTTCTGTAAAGGAAGGAAATTTTCACTGATTGTGCTAAAATGCTAATTTCAACATACTGGATGCTGTTCGGCGTTCATCGAAGTCGATGTTTACGTTCAAAAGTCGAGCTTTATGGTTAACGTAGGGCTCAAACTGTCAAGTTATCCCATATCCCCAAAACCATATTTAATTAAAGACGGCAAAATGAAAGCTTCCATGGGCGTCCCGGAAAGTCGGCTCCTTCATGTTAATAAGCCTATTATGAGTTTCTTTACAATTTGGTTCTTAAGCTGTTTTTAAGGCCATACAGTTAAGTATATGTTAAATTATATACTTTAGTGAGGTGCTTCGCAAGCGCAGCATAATACGACTGCAGCACGTTGACATGTGAAAGGTGAGCAAATGAACATTTGGGTAAGTGTGGGCACATTATTTTGCTGGCCCCAATATCCTAAAGACTGGCGCCTTAATTTTTTTTGCATTGTTCATACGGAATGATTAAGAAAATCACACATCAAAATCAGATGGTAGTACTTGTATTATATGATAAAAGGGTATGTGAGTAAAATAGACTAAACAAGCAATTTGACTCCTCGCACTATTGCGAAAAATGGAATACACACAGCACTGCAGGGTAATGAAGAGAGGGAGACCACAATCTTTAAATGAACTTAAATTATACAAGAAGTTTAAAAACTTCATCAAATTACAGATGAGAAAACTTAGCAAACTGATATTTATTTTCCATTGTTTCTAATTTTATAATAAACGTATAACAAAACATCAACATCAGTTTGATGCATTGTACGGTCATTTCGTTGATTTACAACTCTTCAAATGTTTTCAATACGATAAAAATACAACGACATTTAATAAGCATAAACCTCAGAACCAAAAACAATCTAAATTAACAAGGAAGGAAGTGTCATAGAAAGGAAAAATTAAAGACATTAATGTAGTGAATCATGCTAGGATAGAAATTCTGGCCATTGGACTGCTAATGTCATCCGGGACTAAAATCCACCAGCAGTGGTATGAGACACATTCATCTGTGTTTTTCTGAAAAATCGTAGTATCATGTCAAAAAGTTTGAACTGAAGGGTAAAATAAAGTATTTTAAGACTACTGTTTAATCTGGAACACAGTAATTATTTAATCAAGAATTATAATTCCTATTTATCGAACGGAGTTGCATAAAAGTCCTCTAAATAATAATCAAACTAATAAAATAAAAGTCTAAGTAGATTATTGCTCTCTTAGGAAAAGCGAAATATATATAAAATTGAGCAGCTGTTAAAACAAGACAAACATGTTTGGTTGTGCTAGTTGCAGTTACAAAATACCAAATGAATACTCAAAAACATATGCATTTACCTCCGGCATTTAGAAATCGACTTTCTATGTGTCCAACTTTCGGGTAAAGTGACTACAAAAAACATATTTTTTCAAATCAATCTAATGTGTGTGCATTTTTATGAAAATTATGTAAGAAACTATAGGCCACATCTCAACAAAACACATTTCAGTTGGGATTTTAATTTATAAACTCTTTTACAGCATGTCCAATAACTTAATATTGCCTGTTAAAAGTAAGATAAATGGTTTGTTACCTGTTCTCTTTAAACATAATTTCGGTGTCATCACTGATTGTTCTTACTGCAATAAAACACTTTCTGATATATGATTTTAATCATCCGTGCTGTAATCGAGTGTGTCTTGCAAAGTGTGTCGCAATTAATTCCATCGTTATAAAGTAATGTCTTGTTAAATAATCCGATATCGAAATATTCATTAAATGCGGATGAATTTTTGTTTTAAACTTTAAATGTGGTGTTATAATATGATGAGTTGCCAGTTCTTTAGTGTTTTATATAAATTTCCTTACGAATAATAAAACTAAATATTGCTTTTGTCGTACCTTTAAGCTTGCATCTGGCCAGCATACTTCATCAGCAGCAAACACTACACGGGCGTCTAAAGACTTGAATCTTTTGAGGATTTCCACTGGTTTTTCAAGGAATATGGTGTCTGGACTGCAAATCATAATTTGATATTTATACACAATATTTACTTCCGAAATATAAAGGTTCCTAATCAAATACTAGTTCTTCGGATTCGCTCGCTCCTTAAATCATAGATTCAAAAACTCAAAAATAAATCTTTCCTCGCTTCATTTTTATCACATTTTTGTAAATTTTCTTTAATTTTCCTACATTTTTAAATAAAAAACATGCCCTCTCGCTCCTAAAAATATACAAAAAGGATGAAAAAAATTATAAACTGCTCTTTCCGCATCGATTTTGAAGCTTTCGCTTTTATTTTACCATTTTCAGAAAAAAAAATAAAATTAAAATTTTCGTTCGCTCGCACCTAATTTAATCATAAAAAATCCGAAGAACTAGAATTTAATTTGGAATGGCCTTACATAATAATTTTATGATGTGTTTGGTATATTTAGGTTAAAAGATTTTAAAATGAAATATAAAGAGTGTTGAAAAATTGCACATTGTGTTCCTACCTGTCCGTATACAGTATGACCTGGTTCTCTTTCTCTGTGAAAAGTGACAAATTTTCCCTTAACACATTAACTTTATATCCACCATCTGTATACTGAATTGACTCCTCGTCTCTCCATGGTTTTTGAATTCCGAGTACCTAAAAACATAAAAAGGTTGGTGCAGATTCGACTATGTCGGAACTTTTAAAACTTATTTTCAAATGCTGTGGTGGTTGATGGTTTTTAACGTCCTACACGTCAAATTAATGCTCTCAGTCAACTTCTACATTTCTTTCGAGACAGTGTATAGCATGGGAGATTCTGAACCTGACGATAACTGTGAAGTAACAAAATCACATGGTAAAAATTTGCAAAAAAAAACAGCTCGAAGGATAAATCTTTAGCAGATTCCAGTGCCTTTGCTGCTTTGGACCTTTTCAGGGATCATTTTGAAGATCAGTTAGGATCACTTAAACGCGAGTTGAAGAATGATACATACCAAAAGTCCGAGATGTTGGCCAAAAAGCTCAAGACCGTGCAATCCTACCAGTTTTTGTTTTCTGGAAACAAGAAACAATTTTGTTTTGATAATGACCTGGTTTGACATTTCTAGAATTAAATGTGCTGTAGCAGCTAAGGAATACGGTAAAATCAAAGATGTTTGCAGTGATATTCGTGACAAAATTCATAAGCGAAATAAATGTATGAAGTTGGCGGATAAATCCCCGGGAGGTTGGGGCACTGTCAAGGAATACTTGTCAGATGATTTGGCGTCGGATTCTGACGAAGAAAGACGAATTCGACAAGTTGAGAACCGTGCCGTGCGAAAACGGATCAACAAAAACAGGAAAACACTCAAAGAAGGCAAAGCTCAGGATCGACACCTTCAGCTACTTTCCCGAATCCATCTAGTTCTGCTGCTGCTTCTAATTTTGGGAGTAATTTTCGTACCTACAACAGAATTACTACAGGACCATGCTCCACAGACATCTGTTTTGGGTGTAACGAACAGGGACACTGGAGACGTAAATGCCTAAAAATCTCCACCAAGCAGACAACAAAATGACGGCGATGACATTAATGATAAGTATTTTTTAGATACTTTTGTACATGGTAAAATCTATGTTATTGATATCTATGAATTTTGGAATTTAAAATTTAAAATTTTATGTTTTTTAATGTTTCCCTTTCTTTGTATTGTCGATGTGATATACTTGATGCTTGCAAGTGGAACTTCCAATATGAGAGTTTGTAATTAAATTAATAAATGATTTATGCTCGTTTGAGCAGAGCGAATTAGGACATAAATATATTTATTTAAGTTTTACAGTTTCGAATATTGACCAACTACTACATGTACTAATACCAAACACGTGTCAATGTTGACAAACAAATCATATTTGAAACTGTAAAACTTTGACCAAGTTGTTTGATTGGTTGGAAACATGCACGGGAAAGTCGTTCTAACTGGATGTTAAGTTAAGTTATAGGTGCGCGGTTTCTATCATTCGAGAAATTGCAACCAAAGTGTTCAGTCAACTTTTTCTTTTTAAAAAATTTATAGTAATTTTTATATTTTCTGTAACTACAGATGTTCCTATTATTTGGACGACTTTCGAGGAGAACTGGTACCAGATGGATTGTACCACTATAATCGCGTCTTCATTTTCTTCAAATGATGCACTTGATGCTTGCAAGTAGCACTCCCAATATGAGAGTTTATTTAATTAATAAATGATTTATGTTCGTTTGAGTCGAGCGAATTAGGACATGAAAACTGATATTAACACCGTTAATTTACGAATGACACATTGGTTATTCGATTCTTTGTATATACTTTTACTTACGTAATCAATTTATAGCCATAAAAGTTAAGTCAAGCCTTTCCAAAATATAGAGAAAATGGGACAAATTCTGCACTTTTCTAAACGGAGTTCTTTGAGGAGCAACATAATTGTCAAATGAAACAAAAAGTAAGCAAATGTATTAAGAAACATAAAAAATGGATATAAACTCGCATAAGCAAATATATTTGATAGTTGGCAGACCAAAATCTTGGATTTTTGTCAAATATTTGTTGGGGTAGGGCAACTATTTTTGTCATAAATTTCTTGATTTCTGAATAACTAGAAAGGTTTTGGAACGACAATATATGGATATCTATTGATATCTTTATGATAAGGGAACATATTCATAAGTACCTTTAGAATAAAAAATGGCTGAAATCTAAATTGAAAAAAATCCCACGAGTCTTTAAAAAGATCCCTTATTCACCAATGCATTTCCGTGTCTAACTGAGAGCATTAATTTGCCGTGTATATGACGTTAAACACCATCAACCAACACAATGCGTTTCAAAATTTAATGTTAACATGTTTTTTTCATTAATCATATTTTGGGGACTACAAATTTGGCCTCATACAATGAGTGGGATTGCACCGTGCGGTAATCTAACTCACGGCAAATTTCACTTTACTGTGATCAATGCGGATCACAGGGAAATTCAAGTGTTACAATATCTTCCTTAATATCTTGATATCTTGACATCTATATTTTTACTATTACTCCTTCCATCTTATTTTTATACGCATTTGAGATTTAAACAAAATAGTCATTTTGCATGCATTTTCGTAGAAAATGCTTGTCGTATTTCTGAAAACAAGCAACTGGCGTTTAAACATTAAGTAAGATTTATCGTTAAATCTTGCAATGTTTTTAAAGACGGCAAAACATTCCTCGTATAAATCTTCAACAATTTAACTGATAACTGCTTACAAAACACTTTTCCGGATTACCATTCATCAGGTACGCTAGGGGCCAAAACATTGGAAGTCCAGATGAGAACTGCAATTGTAAAGATTCTAAAATATCCAGACATTGACTAAATCAATGCACATAGGCCAAACTGAACAAAATTGAGTACATATCGTGACGGCTTTAATTTCCAAACGTATGTGGATCAAGATTCAAATGAACAAATATATAGAACACTATCTTCCAAACGCATATTCTATAAAAAGAAGTGTTGAAAACCCTCAAGCACGGAGAAGGATTTTAGTGTCTCCACAGAGCACCACTGAGAAGCCATATCTTCAACAGGTCCCATTGCGGCTTTCAATAATGAAACGGAGTACAAACCATATCAAAAAATCTGAAACTATTCATAAAACATGAAAGTCGACCTAATCTTTTGACAAATTGGTAAACAAATAATAAAAATGACTAAGCAAATAATGACACCCCTTGGACAGGTTAAGTCCAAAGGAATATGTTTTTATCTTTAACCTAGTTATCCCTCGAGCAAGCGTATGGATAATATTGTATTCTCTGTTTTATAACGGATGTAATTAAGAAAAAGGTCCACATGATGATTAGCATCTTCTGACGACGGATATCAATGTCTTTCATTTCTCCTATCTTACCTTGTATTTGACGTTGAATGAGTCCGCAGAAAACTGATATCGTTTGAGACTATCTGTTTCTCCAAAAGAAACCACAACAGCCATAAGTTCTGAAAGAGTATAAAAGAGTTAAATTTTATGTATTTAGTTTCATAACTCTTTACTTAATGAGTAAAGGTTCTTTTATTTACTATAAAGACTTACAATTTTATTTCTCTGTTTTTTATGAGTTGTCCGTTTGGGTCCATTTACATGCAGTTGTGTTAAATATGGTTGTTTCTTAAAAAACAGGCATTGAAGGGTGATAAAAGGTAGAGAACACCCAGTAATTTTATTGCAGTTATTTTAAGTTCTGTTACAAATTCCAAATAACAAGATATAAATTAAATGAAATACATTATCGAAGGGAGATAAGTCTTAAAAATTCTTCAAATAACTAAGAAAAATATAAAGATATATAATAACATAAAACTTCAAATAACTCCATTGTCCCATGTCAATTAAGATAATAAAATCACTGGGATATTATTAAAAATGATTCACCATGGTAATGGGCGTTGCCTAGTTCATAGAAATAACCATACTTTAGTATATTGACCGCTCATGGTATAGGACTTATTAGGTTGCATGATTGCTTGAATGTTACTTACCGTCCAGTTGCAAATATTTCATGCGTATTCAGGACGAGAGCATATTAATGAATGATGATGATGAATGAACCCTGTTTTTTACTAGAACAACACGCTGAGCCGGATTTTTTACGTGCTAGCTCACGAAAGCAACAGTCCGCGGGAAGACATGCCAATTTACGAAGACACATTTTTCAGACACTGGGCCGACAAGTCTTTGCTCTTACTCCTAAATTCTGCGTGCTTAGTGGGGAAGTAGCAAATATACAAATACCAATTTTAGTGTCTTTGGTTTGACCCGGCTTGGGATCGAACCCACGACCTTCCGCACTCGAGAACTTATAAAGAAAGTATACTATCATATCCAATCTGGTAATTCGGGATATTTTCAATGATAAAAAACTCCCTTTATAGAAATATGTTTCTCATTAATTATCGATGTATACACCTTTAGCTATGTGTCGTTCTATCCAGCCACAGTGGATGCGATGGAAAGCGTTAACACCCAGGAAAGTTTTTATCATTCTTTTAAAAGCTGGGTTTTAGATATGTCATAACTGAAGCTAAACTTATAACAGAATGAGAAAAAATGGATGTGGTCTTAATCTAAATACAATAATCTTTTTGTTCAACTCCGATTTAAGACGTACTACGCCAAGTAGAAAATCAGAGCTGAACAGAAGGCTGATTTAAATCAGATTAGTGTAGTCCATGAACCAGAAAGTTCATAGTTTATATCCATTCCTTATTTATCGCATGGACTCTCAATATAATGTCCTCCAAAACTGAATTTTTAAAGAGGGATAAGCATGGAGTGAAAGATGATTTATTCATTATTTTAATAACTGCCATATGTTAAGAGTAGCACAGCTATTGTTATACAACACATGTTTTGTTGAAAGTGTAACATGTTGTATGAAATAGAAACCATCCTAGTATCATTAACTGGTATTTTAAATAATACTACATCACCGAGTCCTCCTTTTGTAAGACAATTTGGTCATGACAATTTTGGAATGAAGCAAAGACAACCGCAAATGACAAAAAGAAGTGGAAAAATACTGTAAGATCCCTACTTCTTACATACCGGACAATGGTATCCATGGTTTTGACGAGTCAAGATTTCTCTGTCTTACACAGGGGGGTGTAAGACAAGCTACACACATTTTTTCCCGCCAAATTCATTTATCCTTGAGACTTACCATAATATCGATTAAATTGTGATTTAAATTCATTCCGTGAATTGTTATAGGCCCATTAAAAAACAAAATGTTGAATTAACGTTTATTGTGGTATTGATATTGTATAAACACATCGATTTTTTAAAAGCGCAAACTTTTGCACGCGCTCATTGTCTGTGACGTTGCAAAATGTAAACAATGGCATTCAGCGAGTGATATATGTACTAATGATATAAAATGTAAGAAAAAGAAGCAAACACCACCGAAAATACAAGACGGAAAATCTCAGACTCCCTCGGGCAAGCCTCGTCAGAGAACAATGGAAATCTTACCCTCAGGTGTCTGAAATTTTCTCATCTTGTACTATAGGTGGTGTTAGATTCTATATATCCACATAAATGACGTCAGAGCACTTGTGATGTGATATCAGCTTAAATCACTCTGCCATTCATAATTAGTCAGCTGTTATACCTGTTAACCTCCAGCAATTGCTAAGTGGGAGATCTTCCAATTTCCAATTTTCTAAAGTGGGAGATTTTGCGTGACGACCATTTTGAAGAGTAGAATGTTGTTGGAATTATATTCCAAAATTCACTCCTGATTTGAGGTGTGATATAACTTCAGTTGAGAAAGATCCAGTGTATAAAATACAATTCTAAAGTCTTGATCATCCAGACTCTTGAAGGTGAACTCTTTCATTCTCATATGGTTTGATATATACTTAGTGCACTGTCCATAATAATTTTACACATAGAATTTGTTGTGTTTTGTAGATGGTGGAGATTCTCTGCCGAAAAATTTTGTAGGCAGTCGATACATTAGAGATGATATTGTTAGCTGTGCTGTCTCTGTCGTTACAATCAATATGTTATATTTTATAGGCATCCGATGCATTGGAGATAATGTTACCTGTGCTGTCTCTGGTGTTACATTATATATGCTTTATTTTATAGGCAGCCGATGCATTTGAGATGATGTTGTAAGCTGTGCTGTCTCTGGAGTTACATTCTATATGTTATATTTTATAGGCAGCCGATGCATTGGAGATGATGTTAGCTGTGCTGTCTCTGGTGTTACTTTCTATATGTTACATTTTATAGGCAGCCGATGCATTGGAGATGATGTTAGCTGTGCTGTCTCTGGTGTTACTTTCTATATGTTATATTTATGTTATAGGCAGCTGTTGCATTATAGATTTGGTTGTTAGCTGTTCTGTCTCTGTTGTTACATTTTATATGTTATATTTTATAGGCAGCTGATGCATTAGAGATGATGTTGTTAGCAGTGCTGTCTCTGGTGTTACATTCTATATGTTATATTTTATAGGCAGCTGATACATTAGAAATGATGTTGTTAGCTGTGCTGTCTCTGGTGTTACTTATATATGTTATATTTATTTTATAGACAGTTGTTTCATTATAGATTTTGTTGTTACCTGTGCTGTCTCTGTTGTTACATTTTATATGTTATATTTTAAAGGCAGCTGATGCATTAGAGATGATGTTGTTAGCTGTGCTGTCTCTGGTTTTACATTCGATATGTTATATTTTATAGGCAGCTGATGCATTAGAGATGATGTTGTTAGCTGTGCTGTCTCTGGTGTTACATTCTATATGTTATATTTTATAGGCAGCTGGTGCATTAGAGATGATGTTGTTAAAAGCTGTGTTGTCTCTGGTGTTACATTCTATATGTTATATTTTAAAGGCAGCTGGTGCATTAGAGATAATGTTGTTAAAAGCTGTGCTGTCTCTGGTGTTACATTCTATATGTTATATTTTATAGGCAGCTGATGCATAAGAGATGATGTTGTTAGCTGTGCTGTCTCTGGTGTTACATTCTATATATTTTATAGGCAGCTGATGCATTAGAGATGATGTTGTTAGCTGTGCTGTCTTTGTTGGTACATTCTATATGTTATATTTTATAGGCAGCTGATGCATTAGAGATGATGTTGTTAGCTGTACTGTCTCCAGTATTACGATGTGAATGGGGTTTAGAACATTTCCATGTAGCCTTCATAACCACAGTAAGTCAAAAAGATTGAGGAATACTGAAATTATCATTTGAAATTCTCAATCTCAATAACATGTATTGTTAATTTTGATAAATGTATCTAAAAATAGCCCATTGCAACCTAACATTGGATGATAGTTTTAAGATAGGTTGGCTACCTAAATTTTTTTCCTTATTAATGCACACAAACCATCATTGGTTCTTCCAAGTAGCAGCGTGGTTCAATGGCAATGCAGGTTCCCTTGAACTTCTGTCATAAATTTAGTTTGAAAAACTAAATAAAGTTTTTTAGACATTGTTTTAAAAAACTGAATGTTTCAATATAGGAATAGTTTCTAAAATGGTGGAAAATGAGTTTGGAAGGCTTCTTGTCAATGTCTGAAGAGACATTCAACATTGGTGTATTTGGTAGGTTGTGGAACAAAGAGAGTTGTCTTCCTTCCTTATGAATGTCCCAATAAAAAAGTTATCAGAAAATCACATGCCTGAATAACACAATGAAATTAACTTAAAACTTGTTTACTTCAACATGAAACTCCTTGGCTACCTTGAACCTTTTTCCGATCCATTTGGCACTGATCGAATGTTTTGGAACGATGATAAATCAAACAGTCTTTGATCATGAACAGTTTAAATTGCTTCCTTGGGTGTTTTAGCTATTGAAGGTGGACACTATAGACTTTCCAGAATAAAAAAAAATCAGTAAGGCCACACACAAAAAAATAATATGTGTGTCTCCTATTACACAGAATTTCAAAATAGGGTAGCTACAGTCATGACAGTAGGTGTTGGTTTTTTGTTATCAATTACAAGTATAAATTATATCTAGCTGACACTTATTGATTATGACAGCCATCAAACTCATTTTATCTAACATGTGCACAGCCATTGATGTTAGGTCACACTATATACTTTGGTCAGAACTAGGGAAAAACTATGTTTTTCAGAGTTTGATTTTTTCACAGTCATAAAAACAGTGAAATGTTAGGATTTTTGGACCAAAATACTTTTAAGTCGGTTAATGGCAAACACAATTATATTCAATTGCTTTTCAAAAACACTATATATATTTATTCTGTGGCCTTTTGGCATCTTCCTGTACATTCAGCATTTCCAACTGCATACATTTATCTCCCAGATTTTATCAAGTTGCAAATTTATTGTATTTTGGCAGGTTGTCTTCATTGGTATGTGTATAATGGCACCAATATGGGGTGCAATAGGGGACAGATATGGTAGGCAAACAGTGAGTATTTGATAGGATCACAGTTAGAGCTTATGAATAACAGACATTGAATTTAAGCTCAAATGTGGATTCATTGAAAATACATTAATTTGGTGATTTTTAGCATTTACTGTTTTTGCCATTTAAACCTCCTGCAAATAAAGTTGTTTTTTGGGGTGTATATAGGTTTCTGTCTCACCAAAGAAAAAGGGCACCGATTTTGTTTAATAAACTCCTTGTCATTTATACATTTTTAATGACTGTCTCATAGACAATCATGTATATTCCTTCAGCTTTAAACAAAAGGGACTGAAGGTGTTTCTATATACTGTACATTGTTCATTGAAGATGTTCGCCTCCTATTACATGTATAGTAATGTTTCAAAATTCCATATTTAAAGGATAGTTGGTCAATTTATATGACTTTTT
Organism: Geukensia granosissima; assembly: GCA_032357055.1. NCBI lineage: Eukaryota > Metazoa > Mollusca > Bivalvia > Mytilida > Mytilidae > Geukensia > Geukensia granosissima. Next base: position 16,136 of record JAULBM010284588.1, read on the forward strand.
TGTGTTATTAACTTGTCACACATCTTAAAAAAAATATACATTGAAAATGTGTGCCATATCTTTTTGGCTTTTAGGGGTAGTTGAACCAGGTGAATATAATCACGCAAGCAAAAGATATGCATTTATGAAGGAAATAAATCTTGGCTGTTTTTGCCATTTAAACCTCCTGCAAATAAAGTTGTTTTTTGGGGTGTATATAGGTTTCTGTCTCACCAAAGAAA
>JAULBM010284599.1:0-16354 GCA_032357055.1 Geukensia granosissima
TTATGGACGAGTGGTCTGCCCCTGACGAGTTTATCGAGTGCGACTCATGTCTTATTGGTTGTGGTGGTTTATCCACTGTTGATAAGAAGTATTTCCATGCAACATTTCCACCAAACATTAAAAGTTTAAATTTGCATATTAATGCACTTGAGATGCTCACTGTTGTTGTATGTGTTAAGTTATGGGCTTCGAGTTACAGAGGTCAAAAGATATTGGTTAGATGTGACAACTCCTCAGCTGTTGAAGTTTTGAATTCGGGGGCCACTCATGATTCATTCATGCAGAGCTGTCTTCGTGAAATTTGCTTTTGGACAGCAAAGTATGAGTTTGAGGTACGGGCCTTGCATTGTCCAGGTATGGAAAACAGACGGGCGGACTTGTTGTCTCGTTGGCAAATGGGCAGTCATGTTAAACAGAAATTTTTTGTCTTCCGTCGATAGCACGTTTTGTGAGATTCAGCTTGACGCAGATATTTTTCTTTTCACTCATAGCTGGTAATTAATTTTTATTTGTTCCAGGTATAAGTGTTCGGGACCAGTTGCATGTACTTAAACACCAACAAAAACTTACCATACAGTCAGCATTTGCCAAGGGGACTTGTAAAAATTTAAAACTACAATGGAGAAGTTACATGTTGTTTTGCCACTATTTTGATTTCACAGCAGTGCCGGCATCTATCGATACCATTTGTCTCTATGCCCAGTTTTTAAGCAGGACGTTCAAATCCACAGATTCCATTAGTAATTACATAAATGGGGTCCGTTTGTTGCACCTATACAATGACTCCCCTTTTCCGCATTTTGGTTCACTATTCCTAAAATTAACCCTGAGAGGAATTGCCAGACTGCATCCACACCTCCCCAAGCAGGCTTTACCTATTACCCCTGAAATCTTGTTAAAAATGTCAAAATTTTTTAATATGGAAATCGCTCGCGATGCTACATTTTGGTGTCTTTTTTTGTTGGCATTTTTTTAATGAGTCGGAAATCAAACCTAGTTTCTACCTCGAAACCAATTTTGACGAAACAAAGCAGTTAATTAGGGGTGACATTTTTGCAGAGGACAATTTGCTTTTGGTTGTCATGAAATGGACAAAAACCGTGCAGTTTGGAGAACGGTTAATTAAGATACCCGTTGTTAGTATTCCTCATAGTATTCTTTGTCCTGTAGAGGCGTATCACAGAATGGTTCGGTTAACTCCTGCCGCTGCTAAATCCCCTGCTTTTTGTCTCAAATTTGGCAAAACCTTAGAACCGATTACTTACCCTCAGTTTCAAAAGATGATTCGGTCATTGATTAATAAAATTGGGGGAAATCCAAGCATGTACTCCACTCACAGTTTCAGGCGAGGTGGGGCCACATTTGCCTTCCAATCCCAAGTTCCGGGAGAGTTAATTAAACATGTAGGGGACTGGCACAGTGATGCGTATCTTAGATATCTCAGTTTTACATTAGAGGATAAATTGTCAGTCTCTCATGCAATGCGGGATCATATTCTTAAAAGTTAATTTCGTTTCAGGTAAACAGGTTGTCATCATAACTGATTCCATAGCGAAATATGTTAAAGTTCCGAATTCCGAAATGGTTATAATTCCAGGGGCCACTATTGGACAAATTACCGCTTACGTCAATCAGAATAACAGAAATTTGAGCGCTTTTGACAAAATTGTTGTACATGTTGGCACCAATGACATTCATAGGTATACCGAGGATCAATTTAGATCCACCTATTGCAACTTAATATCTTTAATAAAACAGACTTGTCCTCAATCACTGCTTGCTATGTCAGCTATCATTCCTAGATGTGTTGATTACGATATAACTTATAGAAAAATAGTTTCCGTTAATTCTAGTCTTTCAAAATCATGTCAGTATTTTCAAATTGAATATTTTGCCTCCTATTCTTATTTGGTCAAAGGTGGGACTGTTAGATCAGAACTATATGCAGTAAACGACGGTGGTTTACATTTAAATTATGAAGGTAGTCGTTTGCTTGAATTGTATTTTTTAAGACGTCTTGCTCATATGAAAAAGATTTAGAGTAATTGCGCATGCCCATTGGTCTTTAAACTTTCATGTTAAATTTTGTTACAATTTTTAAATGGAGTTTTGCTTGCTCTTGTCGAGATTGATTTTATTTCTATCTCGCTGGGTGTTTTTCTGTAGTTTGAGTAGTTATTGCTACTGCTCTGCTACTGGTTTAGGATACAAAGGGTTGTGCGCAATTATTCGGTATTTTCTATTTTCTTTCCCTTTTTGGAGGACCTGCGGTTTGGCGGGCTTGGAATTTTACATTCCATTATGCTAGATGTACCATCAATGATCTGTTTTGTTTATAACATACTTGTGTCATTTGTTGATTGGAACATTTTAATGATGATGCTATTTTGTCTGAATTCTATATGTTAAATTGTAATTATTTGATTACGTTGTGTACATAAATTTACATGCATTAATTCATGTATATCGCCAAATAAATATGCAATTGAGTACAGGTATTTTAGTATTGCTATAGCCCATGCAAGGAGAGAGTAATTTGCCTGTTTTAATAAAGCCTAATGCTCTGTTCAAGTACTTTTAATGGATCTACCTAAGTTTATCACCACATGGTGGTCCAAACCAATACAAGCATTTTTAATTTACCTCCTCCAGGTCTGCATTTTTAATAGAAAAGCATCAGACAGAAGAGTGGGATTCCCTGGAGGGTATGAGGTCAAATGTCCCCTTTACTGGGGAATATTTATTTTCGTTAAATTGTGGTTTGTGTTTCCCTGTTTCAGAAAATTTTAAACTCTTAGGAGCTTCAGCCCAAAACTAATGGGAACCTTAAATACAGAGAGTGAATGTATTATAAGAAAAAAACATATATACAATACACGACTCAAGGATCTTACGTGAAAGTAAAATGTTAAGAATTGGGACTGAGCGTACGAAATCACTTTAAAAAGTGAAATCATGCGATTTCCTTTTTCCCTATGTACATGTAAGTGTGTGTGTGGATTGGGGGTTAAGTATAATTAAAGCAACCCTTGATTCAACCTTTTTTGTAGAGTAAGCAAAGATATATACGGATGAATTTAAGAAAACAAATATGTTATCATGTTAAAAGGCGATATTTGAAGTGTTTCTATTCATGATGATGACAATGTCATAAGCTAGGACATAATAATATATATATAAAAGACACTTAATTTTATAGAAAAGCTATGCTTTGTCTTGATCTGTTATCATTTATGCAATAATAATAAGAAATGAAACCGGGAAAACAAAATACGAACCTGTCTACCACCAGCAATTTCCCATTACACATCCAGGTGTTTGTTTACTTTATCAAGTCAATGAGCGTGGTGTATTTAGTAAGTTATTCGCGGGAAATTTTTAAATATATAATAAAAATTGATAATGTCATAAACATGTATAAACTGAAGCTCGCCTGTACCTTTCACAAGTTTTTTTATTTCGTCTATGAATAAATAAATACATTTTTGCATGTTCAGAATCTGAAAAATTGCAAAAGTGTATATTTTTTTTTCGGGTAATTAAGAATAAGATATGCCCGCAGCTTAAAAAAAACCAACATGTGTAGTAGACAATTTCCACTGATCAATTTAGATTCAAGGCGACACGGTCACAAGTGGGCCAAATTCAACAACTGTTATACATGTACAATAATCGTAAGCAATTAACATCGCGTCAAGAGCCTTATTGTGACTAAATCAAGTTATAAACTATAGACTATACTCAAATTGAAAGTAAATGCACTTTCATCACTGTTTCGCCATGTACAGAAATCTTTATAATGAGTGGTTTTTACTTTTTCGTATGTTCAGAATCCAAATTGAATGTTACCTGTGTTATACAACTTTTAGTTGCTCTGGATACTGCATCGTTGGTGTAATGGTAAGCGTGCTCGCCTCGAGTGCGGAAGGTCGTGGGTTCGGTCCCCTGCCATGTATAACCAAAGACATAAAAATTGGTACTTGCTGCTTCTTCTCTCTCCTAGAGTGTGGAAGGTCGTGGGTTTCATCCCCGGCCGGGTCAAACCAAAAATATTAAAACTGGTATTTGCTGCTTCTCCGCTAAGCACGCAGCAAAGACGGTCGGCTCAGAGTCAGAATAATTTGCCTGGGTAAAGTGGTATGTCTTCCTGCGGACTGCTACTCTCCTGAGCTAGCATATGAAAATCCGACTCGGTCTATTTCAAAGCAGGAGTCGTTTATCACCATTCATAATATTCCCTTGTCCTGAATATGCATGAAATATTTGCCACTTGCCGTTAAGCGACATTCAATCAATCAATCAATCATTTTCTCTGTTGACAGAATTTCTCATACATGTAGTAATGCGCATGCTGCTTCAAGTTTGGCACGGTAATTGGAGAATTACACATCACCTGATTTTTTAGCAAAATATTCATGCGCTTATATTGGAATAGATCAGTAAATAAGTGTTTACATTATGATTTTGTTGCGTAAGGGAACGACCATTTAACTTTAGGAGGTTTCTGACTATATATTTTTTCTTAGACAGCGATTAGTCGCATTTTTTTTTCAAAATTTAACACTACGCTTTATGAAGGGAAACTGACTGCAGAATATTTTTTGTAACCTGCCTTTCCGGGAAATGTTTTTTTTTTACAAGGTTGGGCATCAGAATATTTTACTGTGCAAAACCATTACCACCACCCCTCAGAGTTAAATGGTCGTTCCCTTATTGTAGGATATGTGGATACAGAGCGTATCAACACCATTTATTCATTTGCACATAATGATTATGAGCAACAATCTTATTAACAGCAATTTTTCAGCATTATAAAGATGAACAAATTTCTTGTCTTAGAATTGTCTCATAACAACCGAGATGGGAGAAAGTCATCAATGTCATGGTAGCTTATAAAGTTATCGGACTTGAGAAAATATTTAGTATTATTGTGCTGATTGTGCTGTTGCCAGAGGTCATGCTGTACGCGTTTGCCAATTTGATTGCCTTGAGGATTTAAACATGATTACTTGTATTTAGGATTACAACACTGGATTATCTACACAGTATGATTTTTCAATTGATTTAGTGAGATAAAACAGATAAGGGTCGGGAAGGGGGGGGGGAGCACATGGAAAACCAAATCATACAACGCATGAATGATGATATCGGAGTGAATTGCACTTTTATTGCTGTTCTTCATCTGTCACCTCCAACAGACGAATTCACAGTACATTCGAACCTGTTGCAAATTACACGACTTTCGGTACAAATTTTCGTTACAAAGTAATTTTTTAACGTAAGCGTAAAAATCCAGGTGTTGTTTTGATGTCAGTAAGGTCAAGCGAAGTAAATCTTAGGTCACGGGGAGTTATATTCCGGACTGTGAACTCAAGTATGCTGTTGTACTGGTTCTGTCATCAGAACTTCCAGATTTACGGGTTGTTGGGAAGTGGAGCTTTTAAAAGCCTGTCTATCATCCGGGGGTTCCGGTTATCTCCCATTGTACTCTCCTCAGCTACACTAGTCATGATCTTTTGTTGTTAATACATATCAGTAACAATCAGTTTGATAGGTGTGTGCAAATAGAGTGTGTATGTGCGTATGATTTTTTTTCTTTGTTTATTATATGATTATATGCCCAGTAGGACACTTTGATTAGGCTTTAATAAAATTTCAATTTTGAATTTTGTAGCTGTAACAGACCGTTAACATCATTCAGGTAATATAACAATGTCCATGATTACACTATTTTCTCTGTCAATGAAAAACCTAAAATAAAACATTTTTAGTCAACAATTTGAAATTCACATATTCTAAAATGTCCAAAGAGGATATACAGTACAGCAAGCTGCTGCCTTGTCATCCGATGACCTTACTACTGATCAACATTATTATTGGTCAAATTGAATATTGAAATATATTTGTTTTTCAGCAGCTTTAGACAAAAGTACCGATTAAGAACCTTAAATTTAGTATATTCAGAAGTTTTAAATGTTTGGAATAAACATAAATGTGTATATAGCCACGGGGGTTCGAAGGGTTCAGACGACACCCCCCCCCCTTGAAAACCAATAAGCACAATTTAACTCTTAATTCAGATTGAAATTTGACTATTAAAGTCAAATAAAAACAGGACTGAAATGCTAAAACAGTGCCAATAAAGGGCTTGATTGCAGGATTTTGCACCACATTCCCAAGACCCCAGCCGTAAAGGTCGCTCCGCGAGTCGATGTAACCCCCATGTAAAAATTTCTGGCTACGGGCATGTATTAACGAAGACTCCAGAACTATTTTGATTTTCTTAAAAATGGTCTATTGTGTCTGTCTTTCACATTGTTTTTTGTGTATTTATACATGCATGTAGAACACTGAGGCAAAATTTGCATATTTTTTTTCTCTTTATACTCGTTTAATTTGTCCGGAGATATTAGGAGCTTGTTATAAAGAATGAAATTCCACTGATTTTGAAGACTTTATAAGGACCTCTAGATTGTTAAAGACATTGTAAGGACCCCTTAATTCAGCAATTCTCCGTTTTTTCCGGAGATGGAGTATGTTCCTCATATCTTTTATTTTATTTTATATATATTCATTTAAGAAAATATGGACCGCATCTCTCGACAAAATTTCTTTACTGATAAAAGGTACCAAGCAGAAACCACAGGTGCAAGCACGTGATAAAAAATGTATGTAGTATATTTAGTATATTTTTATTACGCGTCCTGCACCTGTTGCAGAAACTACACAAATTTGGCCGAACAATACATCAGTTGACTGTTTCGCTTACATCGTATTGACTGTTTCGCTTGCATCAGATTGACTGTTTCGCTACCATGATCCTGACTTATATCTCTGTAGCGACGTCTTCATTAAATTATTTACTGCATTTCATCTTATACTAGGCAATTTTATTTCTGTTGGAATCTCATGACCCTTCGTGATCCATTCCTTTGATGAACCAAAGGAACAAAATCATTTAAGGAAAACTTTCAGCTAATTCCGCGTTCCTAATGAAATTAGATAATAAATAACCAAAGCTTAACATAATTGCCATTAAATTGACAAATTTTAATTTGAAATATTTAATATTTAAACCTAATTTAAAGCCCATTACCTAAACTTCACAAATGTTTAAAATATCCGAAAATGATATGCCTTGATACACATTCGATTTTCTCTTGATTCAACATACATTGTATGGAATCAACACTGCCAGAAATATTCGGAATACCAGGATTTAGAAAACAAAACAATTAGTAGAAGAGGGACGTAGTCGTTATCGGTCAAGATGCCTAGAAGAGTCCTAACTTGCGCTGTAGATATTAAAATAAGAACGGTAAGAACGAAAAAAAAATATTTGTTCCATTAAAATTTATTTCCATATCCTATAGTTTATAAAGAAATTCCGGTGAGTATACATCGGCTGTAAATAATTAAAGATAATTCATTGATTTATTTCTTTTTTGGAAAATTAAATTCATTTCATATGTACATTTAAATGTATTGCGGAATAATGATTTTCTTTTTTCAATATAGTTATATTTGCATTTGTTTATAAAGTACACACTAGATGTTTAGTAACCTAGGCCTTTTTTATTTTCATTTTGCATTATTGAAAAATTTAAAGGTCATTATTGCCAGCAAATATTGAACTTTATTCAGATTTCCATTGACTTTTAAAAATTTGGTCACGTCATCCAATATTATTAAAACCACTGAAGGTTAAAATTTAATCGTTTTGTTAATATATACACATGGGAAAAAGTGAAGCACCCCCGTGTTTTTTCAAGCGATTTAGATTCGACGTTCTTGTGATTGATTATAAATCACCATTCAATCTAAACGTGTTTATCAAATGGAATTATGCATCATTGGGCACAAGAAAACATTTTTTTATTTACATATCATGACATCAAAACAGGACAGTTTTCACACTTAAAATTATCTTTAATAAGTATTGTCAGTGAAAGCTTAAAAACGTTATTGAATTGTCACATTACAAAATGTCAATCGTGACCCACATATTGATAATTAAACATCGGAAAGTTAATATCGGGTATATCCACCGTTTTCCTGGATGACTGCTGCAACCCTTCGCCGCATACTGCCAGTTAGACGTCTGATATGTGGAAGCATTATCTGTCGCCATTCTCACTGCAAGAGAGCTTCTAACTGTTGCAATGTCTGTGAAGGAAGCTCCAATGCCTGTAGTCGCCTAGCCAATTGGTCCCTCAGATCCTTTGTAGGGTTAAGATCTGGACTTCTAGCTGGCCAAGAAAGAGTGTTGACGGATTTATGACTCTCTAAATAAACGTTTACTGCCATAGAGCGATGAGTTCTAACCATGTCATCCGTGAATAAAGGTCTTGACGCTAACGTGTGGTTGTCAAAATGAGGCACAACTACAGGTGTAAGCACGTCCCTGGTGTACTTTTAGCCAGTTAATTTGGCATTGATTGTTAGCAAATCCAGCTTGCAACTGAGCCCCCACCAAAAGGCACTGTTGGAACAAAATGTTTCTTCGAGTGAAAGCTGCGTTACGATACCTCCAATCACGGGTCATCAGTTACGTGGATTTAAAATCTACCCTCGTCTGACCATGGTATTCGTCGCCAGGTTTGAAGGTTCCAGTTCTGCCTTTCTCTGCACCAGGCCAACCTCTCCCTGCGATGGCGATCGTCAAAAGTCGGGTTATTTATGACACTCCTGGCCTTCAACCCGCAGATTTTAAACGATTTCTTACTGTTCTGGTTGAGATTACGACCAGGTAACCACTGCCGTTTAGGACGGGTGCTTGTTGCAAACGGATCTCGTCTGACTAATCTACTAAGTTTTCTATCCTCACGTTGGGTTATTACAGATGGTCGATCAGATCGAGGACGGTGCTTAACATTCTGTGAAACAACATGTTTTCTGACCAAACGGTTAATCACTGTGTAATGATAGCTAAGCTGTCTACATATCGCCTTATAGGATATACCAGCAGAATTCCAATAATTTGCCATCACCGCGCCTCTGATATCCGTCTTCTTGCCATTCTTACTTAAAATGATTTTGCATTCAGAAATTTGTGACTGATGCACGAGAAAATAGTGCATATTGTACGTTAAGGAGGGAGCAAGTTGCACGTGGGAAAAAATGGGTCCGATTTAAATGTCACACCTGGCCGCTAACATCCTTTTAATTATAATTGAAATTAGGAACATTGCTCAACATCATGAAAGTTAAACCTTATTTTCAATAGTATTTGGGGGTGCCTAATTTTTTCCGGGTGTATATATTGTTTAATGTGATTTTTTTTGTCGTAATTGTATATTTTAAAAAACCTACATTCTTTATATAGTTCACATCCAATTTTTACAATTTTTAACATAAGATAATGAAATTATTGCAAATATTTCATGCATATTAAGGACGCGAACAAGTTCAACAATTATCAATATCGAAAACGAGGTGGGACGGGACACAACAGGGCAACGGTCTTTGACTGCCACTGGAAAAAAGGGAGTGATGGGTATAGGGACATAAAATTTAGCCTTTTGTAGCGGTTTAAACCTACTTTTTTTCGAAAACCACAAAAGGGGTATTTTACGTTCAAGGAGCGTGGCACTCTCCAAACACGTCACCCACTATGGTCCACGGCCAGGCTTTCTCTATTATAACGTTGCAACCCAACGTTTTTTTTCACCTACATTTTCAAAGGACACAACAAGGAACAATATGAACCATTATGTCGGTTGTATTAGTATCATCATCTTTTAAACAAATAGCAAAACAGATGGTAAAAATTCCGAATTTCGTCTCAACCGTCGAGATACGGTCGTTTGTAACGTGTTTGGTGATCTCTAATGCACATTAAATTAGTATTAAACAGGCGTTTCTTTAGAAATGCTGAACTTAAGTAATCATTGTTTATTTTATAGTTTCCCATTTTAATATATATTTTTTGTTTTGTTTTACCTGCGACAAATAGAAAACTCTATCAGTATCGTCGTCTTGTGTCGTCGGCGTCACAGTTTTTTTCTGAACTACTTCACAAAATCTACTCAACATTTAACCAGTGCTACACGGAACCTTTGTTTAGAAGTTTAGTATTGTAAATCCTCCGCTTGAATAATGGATGGTATAGAAATGATAAGATAAGATCATTCATTCAATGGACCCTTTGTAGAGCATGGTAAAATGAAAAAAAAAATATCAAAATATATAATGTCAATAAATAAAGTCCAGCAGCCTTTTAAGCTCATATGTCCTTGTCAACCGTCCGTAAACGTTTTGATTTTCATCTTCTCGGACACCGCTAGGCCATTTGGAATCACATTTGACAGCCCAATGGTAGGTCCTTTACAAAATTTCCTCGTTTTGTCCCAATCGCACTAAATAATGGTTGCCACATGCAATTCTTGTTTTTATTTGTTGATATATAAGAAAAACTTCTCCTCTGAACCGCTATGTTAAATGAAACAATCTTCCCAGGAAGGCCTTCTCATTGTTTACTCGTTTGTCCCAGTCGGAAAATTCGTGTTTCTGATTGGTTGATTTTTTAAAACTCTTCCTCTGAAAGCGCTTGTTAAAGAGACATTCAGTATTAGAAAAAAACTTGTGTAGTTTCCTCATTTCGTTCAGATAAAAAAATATATGTGTCATGAATGTTTCTTGATTTTAATAAGCAGATACACAAATATGTCTTCTACACAGAAATTGCTTGGCCAAATGGAACATTATTTGACATAAAACATGTAAGAAAGTTGCATTATTACGTTTCCTTATTTAATCTATTGGTCATTTAATGTTTGTTTCCGATTGTCCCAATGCCAGGTGAGCGACACAGGCTAAGCATTTTGAATTTTTCTAATTAGTTCTCGATGGATATCCAAACATTAACATGTCTTTTCTGGTATATCATCCCATGTTATTTTCAATTTTCAACCCCTACTGAATACCTTTATAGAACTTGAACTGAATTTACGAATGTATGTTGATACATAAAGTGGGTATACATCTTTATACATTTGCTAACACAGTGCTTATATAATTCTGCATTCCCTGTTTATGTCATGTGAGCAGACACAACACGTTTTCGAAGGAAATGCTGGAATAACATGACCTAAGGTTAAATTATTGACGTGCAATACAATTCCTTTGTAAATCAACGCTATAATTTTTCATTTGCCAAAAATTGAAATAGCAAAAAGAATATTTTATATTGTCAGGATAACAAGTGTCAACAGAAGGGTGGAACAACTGGTTTATTTCCCTGAAATATTAGTATTATTTAGCTATGATTTTGATTTTACCCGATAATATTGTGCTATAAATCGTCTGAAGGTGGAGTATTTTTGTTAGTAACATGCATCTGCATGCAGCTGCCTAAGGTCGATGGTTTTTCAAGCATTACAAAAAAATGCAAAAACCCTTTTGTGAGATTGCTACGCGTGTAAAGAAGAGCCGAAAATTATATTTCGTAAACCAACACTCTGGCGTTCATATATCATCGTGTATTGAAATAACATTACTTCGTATGATAAGCACTTATCTGTTTAAAGTTTAGTGCAGAATACCCATGTGAAAGATCAGAAGTGCATGGTCCAAAGAGACAAGACAAATTTGAAACACACTAAAAGATAAAATGAAAACAAAAGGAAAAACGGCTTGGAATCCACGAACTCCTTTATTAAAATCAGATCTTGGTAAAATTGTTCACTTCGTTCACACAAGGCCTAACAAGGCTCGCTTCTTCTTCCTGTTCTGGTGACCTTTTCGCGATTCTCGGGATTAGTCATATGACCTTTGGTTCCATCATCCTGGAAGCAGAGATTTCATAGGCTAACAAAAGGTCATCAGAATTGAAAGTAAAATGGAGCTTCGTCGCATGTTAAACTATACTAAGATCTGATTTTAATCCAATCGGATCAGCTCTAACATATCCCACACATAACTAAATCTCGGTAAAACTTACTCAAACAAACAATTACGCGAATTGCAAAAGGTACAATAGGAGTGCAACGAATAAATAAAACAATTGAAATTATATGCGTTTGGAAGAATTCAAAACCATTTAAGTTTCGAAGATATTTATTATGATAGTTTGTTTACAGATTTCAGCTCCTGGAGTTTGGCTTGGTGGTAGAGAAGGCGTATATCTCCACGTAAGCCTGTTTGGAGAGTATAAAAATACAAGCGTTGTGTCGTCTATATTTCCACTGGTATTCTCAGAAGATTTTGTTTTTGAGAAGGTAAAGCTTCATGTGTACGATTTCATATGTTTTTTTTTTTTGGCTTAATGCGACCTTACTATATTTGTATTTGTTTGATGATATGAAATTTCGCATGTTTAATGTTAATAAATTCAAACAACAATTTCACTGACCACAAAGATTCATTGCACAATTGACGACTCATTGACTGATTTTTGCTTAGGCAATAGTTCAGCCACATTTAGGAGGGGAACTGTTTAACGAACAATGAACGAGAGCGGACTAGGTATTTTTCTTCTAACAGTATGGGAAATTGAGACTTTGCAATGGGCCATAAACGGATCCTCATTTCATGGTGAATCCAGAAAGGATCTTTAACGTCCAAAAAGAGGGAGTCGAGAACGCCTCTCAGACATTTCAGAAGAACGTGGTTATAGAATGTATACATTCTGTTCATCCATTATGAGGTGTTCTATATCCTGGCGGAAAGCGAGAATTATTTTCTTGGGTTGGCGGAGTATTTATACATTCCAATTGACACATTTTGACAGGGGTTCCACCTGCTGGTGGGGTGGGGGAACCGAACGACCTATATTTCTAAACTCTGAACAGACATGGGGTATAACTCTACAGCTACGACGCAATGTATCAGGTAAACCTCAAGTGTAGTAAACTGTTATAAAAATTCACCAATGTATGAAATCAAATGAACTATAAGATATGGCGAATGTTTTACAAAAAATCGTAGACTTACGAAAACTCGTAACTCTTGTATTACGTATGTAAGTTACGACAACTCGTAATGCTTACGAACTTTTGTGAAACGTTCTTGATCAGATGCCTCGGAATGATCTTAGTTTTCGCTGATCTATTAATGGTACGTGTTTATATGTAAAAATATACCACGTACACGTAGGTAATTTTATGAATGAAAGATATACATGTATTTTGTAGACTTGAATTACAGATCTAACATTTACTGATGTAGCTGATTTTTTAGCAGGTAAGAAGCGTCATTGTAAATTGTTTATTTCATTGTAAAGCAAAGATCACAAACTTCGAGTTAGCGGATCATTTTCCTAAGGTTATTCGATACACAGGCAGTCTTCGAGCAATGTTTGACTGACCGGTCTGACTCAATCTTGTGGATAAAGAGCACACCAAAAACATAGCGTAGTAAGCCAGGGGGCAGCACTGGTCAGTCGATGAGCAATGCCAGTGACAATCTCCTACAGAGAGGTTTATGGTTAATACTTCCACACCAACTCTGCCACGCTTTGCCTGAACTGCGTCGCGTCAAAATATTGTTGATGTCCGGAAATCATTGTCTCAAAATCATTTATCCATGGTTGGCCGCTATGGGCATTGATGGAAGGAAGCTCACAACCATTGAGGCAGTAATCTCGTGACTCCGGAAGTTAATAAACTTTGCTTCGAAGATTGTGTTAGTGAGGCAACTTCATTTTTGTATAACTCGCATACATCGTTCATGTCCTCTGCAGAAAGCTGAGAGAGATCTATGCATGTTCATGCAATTTGATGTGAACTAAGTACAAAATAACATAATTTCGGGAAGAGTTAGATGCTCAAGTTACAAGGTTTAAATGCGAAATTGATGTTGTTTACTAAATATTCAATCATTCCAAATTTTCCATAGATGAAGTGATAGTGTTTGAACTGCTACAGTTGACAGAATTCTGTGATGGCGCTATCAGACTTGCATTATACTCCTGTAATGCGAAGGACTTCCTCTTCCCGTATTCGAGTCTGGCATTTAGTTGTTCATCATCTAGAGAGATAGTACTAAACAGGACACTAGACTTTCCCGTGAGTAACTACTTTAAAATAGGAAATGTGGCATGACTGTCCATGAGACAGACATCCACCAAATGATAGTCGAATCAAAAATTCTACAGGTCCAATTACGGCTTTCAACTATGAACCAGAGTCCACACCATAACAGAAGCTGTAAAAATCCCAGATATATAAAATGTGAAACTAATCATAAAACACGACAATCGACCGTTGCGTTAACCAGAACTTTTGACATCGTTTTGAAAAAAAATTAGCACTAAAATAATTAACATTAAAGGAAAAGTTTAGCTGGTGGGATAAAGAAAAAGAAGATGTGGTATGATTGTCTAAGTTGAAAAGTTTCACATTTTGTATTTTGGGGTCCTTTTACGACTTCCGTTAACGTATGAACTCCGGTTCGTTTTTGTAAGGCCGTAATGGAACCTGTTAAAGTTTAATTTCGGTTGTCATTTTAGTAGACGACCGTCTTATCATGCCACATCTCCTATTTCATATTTCAGACAATCATCCAAAATGGATACATGTAAATCAACAACTACAAGTTGCCATAAGGTTTTCAATAATGAATAAGGGAAGATTTTTTGGAAATGAAGGCAAAAATCGAAAAAAAATGAAAATGTGACAAAAATTTTTTACGCAAGACAAAAGCGAATGGAAGAAATCTGGTTGGTATTCCATGCCCGTTTCAAAGACGAAGTTAAAATCAAACTGCATGGGTTACAGGCTAATTTCAACAACATTTTGACAAATCCTTTCAAAGAGATCGTTTCATTAATAGATGTTTATTTTTTACGAAATGCACCTCGCGAACTTCAGAAAAGTGTTAGAATTTATAACAGATAAAGAAATGAAATTATCTGAGATTTTTACTTAAAAACAATTAGAAATAACAGAGAAACGGTAAACATTTATTTACTCATATATGCTGTTTGAGACAACTTTTCAGACATGTAAAAACCGAAACATATACTATTATATAGAAAGAAAAAGAAACAGAAAGGATAAGGGATTTTTTATTGCTTGAAAAACGTAAGAATTAATCGCAAGTTCAGATACGACAAAGAGTAATTCTTAATGACATCTTATGGTTGAACATTTTATTTATCTTTCGGCAAAATTTATCTGAAATCGTATACAATTGTGTACATCAGCATTCAAAGAAATCATTACATCACCTTCCTTGCACTATATATTTTTAGGGAATCGCACCAAAGTTAGATTTTATGACAGTAACAAACATCAGTGATTTGATATATCCCGCCATAGATGTTTTCGAAAATGTGATAATTGAAAGGGTTAGTATAATTAATTGACACAAAATAACTAGTATTCAAGAACAATACATGAGTCACGATTTACATGTAGATAGCATGACTCAGCATCGCCATCAAATGTGATGGTTTTGTACTAGTATTTTTGGTACCCGCAATGCCCAGCGTTTGTTGCATATCCAGACTATTTGTTGAAAAGTGAGCTTGAACAGTGAAATTTATATAACATTACTGTCTGTGGATTAAACTGGTCAGAGAGGTGTTGTAGAACAGGCTGACAGTTGGGGTTTGTAAAAATACTGAATACTTCATCCAATCAAAACAACCAACCAAAAAACTCATCGACATTAAAGAGAACAAACACACACAAAGACTTAACAAAAAAGTATTGGACAGAATGCCTAATTGGTACAGTCACAGTTTTAAAATATCAAGCTCAGAAAGCGGAGCCCGTATCGCTCTCCTGACACTGTGCCAATCGGAAACGAACATTAAATGGGCAATAGTGGCGATGATTGCTGTTACTTTATAAAGGATTTTCCATAGTAGTTTCTAGTCAAATATAATTTCGTTTGGTCAGTAAGTAATAAAACAACAAGTTTGGGTTACTCTCGATTTTTTGCCTTTCCACGGGACCAAAATATTCCAAATCGGAAATACATTAAGATGTTTTTAAAAAATCAAAGTAACAGATTAACTTTTGCAAATCTGATTGAAGTTTCTCATTAGTTCGACTCTACGAAGTAGAGGGGGACTATTGGAGTACCCTCGGCGTCAATGTCCGCGTCCGCGTCCACAGCCAGATCTTTGGAATTAAAATACATACATTCATGGTACTTGGTATGCAAATGCTTGAGGTCACGACCTTTCACCACACCAAAAATTAGGTCACATGACCTATATTACATGGTTAAATGATTTAAATTAACTTTGAGGTTCGACATTAGTTCTGGTAAAACATGTAAAACATGACTGCGGATCATCAGACTTGGTTTGCAGAGCCTGTCAGCAACCCACCCAAATTAGGTCACTTTGACCCACATTTCATGCATCATTGACTTTGGTTAAGTTTTTCGTCTGACTCGTTTC
>JAULBM010284610.1:0-16354 GCA_032357055.1 Geukensia granosissima
CAGATAATTCAACTTAAGTGATAGGGGAGCGGGGCAGATAATTCAACTTAAGTGATAGGGGAGCGGGGGATATCCTTTGTGAGTTTTGCTCACAGTATGTCTTGTTGTTGAAGGCCGTAATGGAACATGTATAAGTTTATATTCGACTGTCATTTGGTGGATGGCTCGTGCCACATCTCCCATATTTATATATGACAGTTATACATCTCTTATGATTCAGGTTATTTATCCGTCTCTTCCATCGACTTTGAGACTGCCACTAGAAAGACTGGATAGGGTAGGAAAATTCCTCCTTGTAGCTGACCGCCTACTGACCACAAGGGGTCTTTAACTTGCTTTGGGCGATTAATGCATTCCCTACTATAAGGAACGCCCCTTTTAGACGACTAGTTCATCCTAGAAAAAGACACCTAGTGCATATACTTTACTCCGACACAACCTTTGCGAAGGGGTGGTCGAGTTTTTATATATAGCGTTTTAACCAAAGGATGAACCTTGAGCAGGAGTTCTATTGCGGAGAAACCATCTCTGGTGTTATCAACATGGATCACAAGCCCATACAGCTCAGCACAAGGAGTAGTATACCACCATTGGTATGCCTTTGGGATATCTCTAGATCTTGATATTTTTTAAGATTCTTTGGGAGATTTGATGGAGTCTCCTTAACACACATCTTCTTTAAATCACGAAGAGTCACCGCTACTTGCCATATATTATCCCTCTTATCATAACGTTTTCATACTTCATATTTTATATTTCCACTATTTATTAATCATAAAATAATGAACATATTTGTCTGTCTCAGATACAATATCAAAGACAAACCTACAGAACAGAAGACAGAGGAACCTGCCACATGGCTTTGGGAAAAGGACTATAAAGTTTGGCTTCGTGATACACAACGTACAGTAAGTGGCAGGTAAGTTCAAACCGACACTAGCAACAAGATTTCAATCAACATATATCACAAATTGTTATAGTTCTTCGGGATATAATTTGTGACAGAGATATACGATTTTCATTCCACAAATCATTTTATATCGTAGCAATATAACTTCATATTAACACCCTTTTTATAGATTTTTGTTTAAATAGGCATATGAACGCTACAAAAGGCTTCAAATTCATCCCTACACAACGACCATTCTTTTCGCTTGTGGCAGTCAAAAGCTCGTGATTTCTTGTCAACCCGCACCGCCACCTTTGTTTTTTTATGAACTTGTTCTATCTTTAATATGCATAAAATATTAGCTACTGAACGACAAGCAACCAACAATCAACCATATTTGATATTAGGTTTATAATTTTGTTAAAATTAATATTTATAACTAACGATTAGTTCTAAACTTGATATGTGGAAACTTCTATATTTAACAGATCAAGCCCATTATCACCAACGTTTAGAACAACAGAAAAGACAAGCAAAATTGTGCAATTATCCCATCGTGCATATAGATCGAAAGACGGCTATTACAGTATCACGACAAAACCAAAATCAGCCGAATCAACACCAAGAATGGGACAGAGCATAGCCGACAAGCCTAATGCTGAATTATTTGCGTAAGAATGTTTGTTTTATTACATAACCGATGTATCATTTCTGACGTTTGATTACTATAGTGTAACTTAGGGCCTGTTCACACTTGGCTTAAATTAATCCGAATTAACTTAATCCGGATCAACTTAAGCAAGTTTACAGGAAACCTGTTGCGTTCACACTAGTGTTGGGGTTCTGGCTTAACTTAATCCGGATTAGAATTGAAACACAGAAATCAAAAGAACATAAGTAACGTTATCAATTATGACGTCAGATTTAATCCACATTTGCGTTCACACTACAGCTTGATCAGGATTAACTTAATTCGAGTTAATTTAATCCAGATTAAATCAAACCTATTGTGAATGCAAAGTGAATTTATCCACATTTACTTAAGTTAATCTGGATTTACTTCTGTAGTGTGAACATGGCCTTAGTAGAAGTGAAATAAACCTTTCTCGGGTCTGCCGTGTCTGTTGACTTGTTCTCGGCCGGTTTGCTTTATCTGTCGACAGGTTTTCGGGTTTGCCGTATATGTCGATTTGTTTCAGGGTTTGCCTTGTCTGTCGACTTGTTTCGGGTTTAGCGAGTCTGTTGAATTGTTCACGTGTTTGGCGTATCTGTCGACATGTTTTCGGGTTTGCCGTGTCTTTCGACTTGTTCTCGGGTTGGTCGTATCTGTCAATTTGATTTAGGGTTTACCATATCTGTCGACAGGTTTTCGGGTTTGTCGTATGTGTTGATTTGTTTTAGGGTTTACCGTATCTATCGTCTTCTTCTCGGGTCTATAGTGTCTGTGTCGACTTGTTCTCGGATTTGCTGTGTCTGTCGATTTGTTCTCGGATTTGCCATGTCTGTCGATTTGTTCTCGGGTTTGTCGTGTCTGTTGTCATGTTCTCGCGTTGCCGTGTCTGTCGAATTGTTCTTTGGTTCTCGTGTCTATAGACTTGTTCTCGGGTTTGCTGTGTCTATCGACTTGTTTTCGGGTTTGCCGTATCTGTCGATTTGTTCTCTGGTTGGCCATGTCGGTCGACTTGTTCTCGGCTTTGCCATTTCTGCCGACTTGTTCTCGGGTTTGCCGCGTCTATTGACATCTTCCCAGGTTTGCCGTGTCTATCGACTTGTACTTTGGTATGCCGTGTCTTTTGACTTGTACTTTGTATGCCGTGTCTTTCGACTTGTAATTTGGTTTGCCATGTCTGCCGATATGACTTTTGTTTGCCGTGTCTGCCGATTTGTACTTTTGTTTGCCGTGCCTGCCGATTTGTATTTTGTTTGCCGTGTCTGCCAATTTGTATTTTGTTTGCCGTGTCTGCCGATTTGTACTTTGGTTTACCGTGTCTGCCGATTTGTACTTTTGTTTGCCGTATCTGCCGATTTGTACTTTGATTTGCCGTGTCTGCCGATTTGTACTTTTGTTTAACGTGTCTGCCGATTTGTACTTTGGTTTGCCGTGTCTGCCTATTTGTTGTTGGCTTTGCTGTGACTTCTTGGCGGAATGTTTGGTTTTTACTTGTATTCTTTCTAGAGAACAGATAAACTGATGTGAGAAATTATGAATTATAATATTAGCAGATGTTGTTCAACGAACGCACTAATGTAACCACGAATAGAAAAAAACATCACAATACTAACAAGACCTTGTACCTTTTCAATACTTGATAAGAAACAATATATTTATCTTGTACGATTTCAACGACAGTTATGATCAAATTTGTTAAATGGTAAGTAATAATTATGAACAAGGACCATATAATACAACAAAGAAGTCTTCTGTATCTTTTTCAGACATTATAATTCTTACCTTCTAAACAAACATGAACGAAGGGCTGCAGCAATTAAAATCCAGACTCGTTTTCGTGGATATATGGTCAGATCTCAGCTTGATAAACTGAAACGCCAGGTTTGTGATATTATTTTGCCTTATTCAGAAATACATTTAAAAAAGAAACCAGAGAACTTTGACCAACTACATTGATACAAAATTAGCACAGTTTCTTTACAATGGCCCAGCTCATTTGCAACAATTAAATTCTCACCATAGCGTTCTCCTTGGCGAGAAATTAGTTTTAAATAATGTACCAGTCGAACAGTACTCCATTATTCTAGACCGTGCTACCGCCTCGTTGATGTAATGTTAAGCGTGCTCGCCTTGAGTGCGGAAGGTCGTGGGTTCGATCCCCGGCCTAGTCAAACCAAAGACATTAAAATTGTTATTTGCTGCTTCTTCGCTAAGCACGCAGGATTTAGGAGTAAGAGCAAAGACTGGTCGGTCCAGAGTCGGAATAATGTGTCTGGGTAAAGTGGCCTGTCTTCCTTCGGACTGTCGCTTTCGTGAGCTAGCACATTATTACAATGCAGGGTTCATTCATTATCACTTATAATTAATATAGTCTCGTCCTGAATATGCATGAAATATTTGCCACTTTGACGTTAAGCACCATCCAATCAAATAATCAATCGAGACCGTGCTTATGATTACATAAAAAAACGAAGCAATTCCTTGCGTCAAGTATCTTTAAGCAAATTGCACTAACACACAGGCGCATCTCCTTTTTAGCTCAGCTGGCCGAAGGCCACGTGAGCTATTACCGTCATTTGGCGTCCGTCGTCGTCGATTAACATTTTGAAAAAAATATTCTCTGAAACTACTGAACCGATTTGGATGCAACTTTTTATGATTGTTCCTTAGGATATTCTGCATACAGTTTATGCTTTGATATTTGATCCGTTGAAAATTATGGCTGCCGTGACTAACAATAGAACATAAAGTCTAACCGATGATTTTCGCATATATCTCGAAACCGATAACTTTAGCCAAATTCTGGCAAAGGGTAAAAGTGTTTAACATGATGAAATCTATCTCTGGTGAAATTTTTGTGGAGACTCCCTATCTCGTGTAGGCGTTTTGGCCCTTTTACACAGTTTTTAGGCTAATATTGAAAATTCTTCCCCTCTGAAACTACGGAATGGATTTAGATGAAACTTTGTATGATTGTTCCTGAGGGTGTTATGCACAATGTTTTTGCTTCGACTTTTGATCCGTTCACAAACCTAGCTGCGGTTACTAAAAATAAAACAAGGGTCTGACAAAGATTTTCAGGTATATCTCAAGAACCGTTTCTCTAGCCATTTTCTGACTTGGGATAAAAATGTTCGACATGATGAAACTCTCTTTGGTGAAATTTTCAATGAAATTCTTGTTGGAGTTTTTGCCCTTTTAAGGTGTTTTTAGCTAATTTTGAAGTTAAATTTTAAAAATCTTCTCCTGTTAAACTTTTGTGCCAGTTGTCCACTACTAAAATTTTATACAACATTCCTTCCTGGCAAGGATCAGTGAGGAGTCCGGTCAGGAGCCTCCAGTTTTATTTCTTTTTCCCTTATTTTATTCTTAAGATATTTCTTTGTTATTAACCATCTATATATTTTTTATATTTCATCCCTCATATGATGTTGTATAAATTGAAAACGGAGAAGACTACATAAGTAAGCTTTACATGGTCTTATCCATTTTGATTACAAATAAAATATATTTAAACTGAAATAATTCACAATTGTGTCATCTATTTAATACGGACGATTTAGGTTTGGTCAAAAGGTGTAGGATTCGAGCCTTGCTGAAGGTTTTGGACAGACCTATAGATATGGCGCCATTTACTCTATATATCATTTTGATAAGGCTAATTTTATATCAGAAATATATTTGTTGAATAGCAGATAATTAAACACATTATCTTAACAATTAAAACTTCATGTTTCCTTAGGCTGTGTTAGACCATGGTAAATCCTGGAAAAACTTCATTAAGGAATACAAGGAACTAGTTGCCAGGATACAGTCACGTTATGGAATGATGAAACACTCCTGTCCTATTGTTCTGAAGGAAGTTGACAAATTTATGGAAACTAAGTACAGTAAGTTCATAGCATCATTAATCGTGCAAATATCGAATTTTTTCAATTAATACACAAATTAAGGGCCATTATGTTCGGTATTGGACGTTGATGTTAATTCTAGAAGAAATTATTAGCATAAATAGAAATCAGGTTTTCAACAGTACGGAACCACTGTTTGCACTTTAAATGAGTTGTCCTTTAACTTTTCTTACGCTTGTTAGGTGTAGAACATTTTAAATGACATATTTATTGTGAATAAATTTTATCCTCTTGTAAATATTTAGACATCCGACCAGCTTTGAGTATCGTATTGAAAAATGAATAAATCTAATTTCTGCTGTTAACTTCGTCAGTAAAATGTAGTTAAAAAAATGATAAAAAAGCCTATACCTGAAAGAAAAAAATCGTAAATGTAAATTCGCAAACAAAAGCAAAATATTTGTGAACTTTACTCTTGGCTTAAACTTTGTTAAAAATAATGAATTTTATAAATTCAAAAGGTATCAATGCATCTCAATTAAAACTTGATGTCATGTAAGAACATAATATTTCATGACAACTGATAGAAACTTATGCGGAAATATAGAAAAATGAGATGTGGTATTTATTGTTCATGTGACAGCCATCCAAAATCTGAAAATTACAAACACCTACTCTTCAATAATGGTCACATATCCAAACTCACGGCAAGCTGTTAAGGGTCGTTCAGATACATCAAATCGAGGAAGATGTAGCAGTGCATCTCAGATACCTGTTACCTTATAAAATATATTTATCCTCTTCTTGAATTAAACCGGTTAAGAGATAAAAGATTCCATGAAATGTATAGGCGTGGGATTGTGCGGGAGTTCGGGTCACCTGGTCCTTCCCTTTAACTTGAAAATGGGTTTGTTGTAGCCGGTGCATCTGTTGGTTATTTTTTTTTGGTTTTGTTTGGAGTTTTTCTTGTAGTTTTTGCATTATAATTTTGAACCTGTCGCACAGGTATTCTATTCTAAGCTGATAATTGTAGCAACATTAACATTGTAAACATTGAAGTCATAATTGATTGACATTATGTCGTACTTTCAGAATATGAAAGAGAATATGATAAGTCGGCTACAAAAGGCCAGCTGTTTAAAGAAGACTTGTGTCTCTTCCTTCAGAAATGTGAACTTTTCCCTACAGAAGGTGATATCACTATGGCATTCAACAATATATACAAAGGTATGGGTATTATTTCTAAGCATTAAAGTTATACTAAAAGGTATCTAAAATAAAAAAGCAAATTTAATTTCTAAAAAAAAATAAAGATAATGACAATAATGAAGAAAATTTCAAAAATCCATGTTACTTTTATTTACATTATTTACATTATGTTAGGCATGGCTGATGACATCATTAGTAATACGGCACTTAGCCACTGAATTGTAGACATGTGTTGTAGTCAGTCCTTGCATGTTAAACTGTAAATATATGTAAATAAGTTTCGGTTCACAGCTTAATCAATATAGGCTGACCATAGGAAAACATTTAGAATTTTTTTTTTTAAATATCCCTAAGCAGGTGCGGATCCAGGGGACCAAGTGTGCCCCCCACTTAGAAGCGCAAAATTGATAAAAAAGAATAAGTTAAGAGTAAAATTTTGTTCTTAATCTCAATTATAAGTCGAGAAAATTTATGAGTCAAAAGGTCCACAAAAGTGGGTCTCCCTTTTCAAAGTCTGGATCCGCCTCAGCTAAAACTAACATTGCGGAAATGTCGAGGAAAACCCTTCACGTCACACCAAGAAGATATCAAGAGGTCTTAAATCGCCCTTACTAAAGCACTAAGTGAACTGTTAAATGACAAACTTTATAACCAAATATCCATTAACATATAACAATAAATGTGAAGTAATAAATATACCACTTTTATCATAATCTATCAATTAAGCGTAATAAAACAACAAAAGGGCTTACCTTCATCACAAATAGTAGAAGATGGCTTATTAACAATGAAGTGTTGACTTTCCATAAGTATCATATTTTTTCTACTTTAGTTTTAGGGAATACAGCAGATGTCGTGTTTGTTCTCGATTGCTCAACAAGTATTGGTCCATTCGGATTCCGCCGTCTGATACAGTTCGTAAAAGATATCGTCTGCTCGTTGGAAATCGGACCAGACAGAGTTAGAATTGGAGTTTTACCCTTCAATGAAGATATCTTCCAATCATTTAACATATCAACATACTGCACAAGGCATGATATTCTAAACGCCATAGGTAGGAGTTTTCTTCCAGTTTATCATAATTTAATACATTTTACTTCACTTTTGAATATTTGATCAAGATATCCAATGGAGACCTGTGTCGTGTACCCTGTATCACACATCCTTTATCGCATACCTGTCTATTATATGTTCGATAACGTGATCAATACATATCTACACATGTACAAAAATCCATATCACATGCTGTATCATCTCTCGAAAAATATCAGCCCTCGGGCGGATATTAGTTTTTAATGTTGATATGGCATGTTCTACTGATTTTGCTATTTATTATTCTCTATGTGTATCAAAGCAAAGTTTGTATGTGTCAAGTATGTGTAAGACCCATGAAGAAGAACATTCCACACGCGAATTTTAAATACAACTTGTTGTGTATATTTTTTCTGTTTTGGTTGGTTGTTGGTAAATGCTTTAATTAGTTGTGGTGTTTGTTATCATTAATTACTTCTTTTTGTCGTACAGAAGACTTTATTAAATACTGCTTCGTGTCGTAACATTTTCTTGTATGTTCATAATTGCTAACATTAATAGTAATAGCAATAAGTAATACATTACTTGTTAATAATAACTAACAAGAAATTGTATTAAGTCGATAAAAATTTCATTTAATTTCAGTATTTGAATTCATCAGGGGAATATATCCATTTCGATTGGACGAATCTTACTTCTAAATGTTAATTAGTCAAGCACGGACGAGGTTAAAATTATAGTAGGATAAATGTAATATCTTTTCACACTCTATTGCAGCTGTTATAATCACTTCCATCATCTTTTATGAATTATACCCTTCCATTTAGTAAGCCTGGAAAATTACAATCGATAATGCAAATGCAAGTCCAGTGTTGAATACTCATGTGAGAGATCAAAAGTGCATAGAGACAAGACAATTTGAATCAAACTAAACGATAAAACGAAAACAAAAAGAACAAATGCTTGTAATCGACGAACTCTTTACAACACAGGGTAGGGATCAGGTGCTTCGGAAGTGTAAGCATCCCCTGTCCACCCATCATGGAATCCTTTAACTCTAATTGTGGTAAACGTCAATCCGAGAAGTCAACTTACCGTTGAATTACCGGTAACAGGACCGTAACTAGTTGAGATACACTGATGCCATATGGATCAACCAATTTATGATGGCGAACTTAAAATTTTAGAGGGAAGTTAATAAGAGAATTGACCTTATAGATTTGATGATCATATTTAGAGATCATGAAGTTGCTAAATATAGTCCTTATATTTTGAGCATATGGAATCACAAATAATAAAAGCAAATCAGAGGGTCGAATTTTAAATGTTCAATTTGCAGAGAGTCAGAAATTGGACAAACTGTCAAACATTAAAATTATCCATATCAAAAACCCACCAAACTTAAACTTGTTTTAAAGTCAGAGACTGTTCCTGTATACATAACCAGCCTTTGTTTACCATTTGCTCTGAGTACCTTTGAGATAAATATTACATAGAATGTACATGAAAACGACCATTTACAAGACTTATCGTTCTTTATTTAGTTTATGTCTTACAGATATAAATGAATAATTTTCTCAAAAGTAAAAGCCTTGACTAAGAAACGGCTGTAATCGTGTTATCATATGAGTTATGGACTCGTATGAGTTATGAAAAATCAACTACAGATTGGTAGTTTTTACGCCACAATGTATCACTTCACCATTGATCTTGCATGAATTTTAGAAAGACTGCTTTTTTTTTAAATCTGCCATTTAACATGAATACTTGTGATTCAATCGAAGCGATTTAGAGCTTACCGCAAGGGTATGGATTCCATCGTTGTCGAAGACCTTGTGGAGACCTCTTATATATTTACTTTACGTCTTGTTGACAAATAGTGCTGGCAAATTAACATTGCTTCATATTTTTTAATTTTTTCTTACAAACAACCTTACAAAATTACAAAAAATCATGTGTCAATTCCAAGAGTAATATTAGTGGAACAATATTTACAAAATCAAGAGGGGGTGGAAGAAGGTCGATAGCTGTTCATTTCATCAAAGCAGATAACATACATATACTAATTTATTGTTACATAAAGTTTATTATAAATGAAATAATAATATGAAAATAACTACACCTATCGCACCTTTAAAATTTTGTAGTGATGTTTGTATTCATTGTAATTTTGTTATAAAAACTGATAATTCGTTTTTTATTGCTATTTTTGTTTTGTATTTAATCATCATATTTTTGTCAAATTAAAATTTATGTTATATATAGTTGTCTAAACTGACCTTTTCATTGCATTACCCTAGATGCTATCCGGTTAAAACACGGGCTCACAAGAACTCACTTAGCCATCAAGGAGATGACAAATATGCTTTCGGTAAGATGTGATGATTCGTTAAAAAATCTCTGATTATATAATATTTCAACATCATTTTATTTCAAATCAATGCAGGTATTAAAAGAGAAAAAATAGAATTAATTTGTTATTGTCATTTTGGCTTCCGGTGAGAAATTGAATACTTTCTTAGAGATAAGTAGCATAAATTATATGCAGTGTTAATTAGCTCGCTTGACCTTAAAAAGTCATTAGAGCTATTTACTTGTCATTTCGTCCGTCAATTATTCATTCACAATTACTAAAACAATCTTTGTGTTACCGTCCGATCCAAATGGATATGGATCATACGTCAATTAGCAAGACTGGTGTGGAAGCTTCAAAATTATGGAAATTACATCTTATATACATTAATACAAAATGTAAACCCAAAGATATATCCATACCTGATAGAACTTTACGACTTAAAATGTGTTAAATATTTATGAAAGCACCAATCTGTTCATTCTAGAATGCTAGGCCCGGAATAAGAAAAGTAGGCATAGTTATCACAGACGGAAAATCGTCGGAGCCAGAAAATACCATTTTCGAAGCTGATCGTGCATCAAACGATGGAATAGACGTTTTCGCCATTGGTTTGTACTCTAAAATGTCTGAAAACAAAAGAAGTCCATTTCTATTTTACAGTTTGTTTAACGTGCTTTGAATACTAGTTCAGAAAAACGGGCAATGTTACAAATATACAAATCGAGGTCAACTGTACTAAATTAAATCATGTTTAATTATTTCTCTCTGATTAAAGGAACATGGAAAATTTATTCATGATTCGTAACTTCATCTGCTTTTTAGTTGCTTAAAGTTCTAGCTTTGAAAAAAAACATCTTTAGTCAAGATTCAGAGGGCCTTTTACGTGTTCTGATATGTAAGTGGTCATTGCAATTTAATTTCTCGTCGAATATACCTAAGGGGTATTTCGGGGTCTTTCACAGCTTCCGTTATGGTATGGACTCTGGTTCATTGTTAAAGACGGTAATTGGACCTGTAGAAGATTAAATATTACTGTCATTTTATGGGTGGATGTCTCATGTACAATCATGCTACATCGTCTATTTTATATATACAGAAATCGTGAAGTCAGAAGACAGACAAGACAACGTCCAACAAAATGAAATGAAACACAAACATGGAACACACAACACTACACTGAAAACTGAACCCCACAAAAACAGGCCAGGGTGAGTTCAGGTGCTCCGGAAGGGTAAGCGACTCCTGTCCTGCTCTACGAGTGTATGGATCCTCTTAAATAAATGCAAAAAACAACATTTAATCAATCGAAAAAATGGTTTTTCATACATTTATTTAATTTTAAACAAAAACTAAATTCTTTGTCTAGATTAAGAACGAATAATCAACTTAACAGTTAAAAAAGTAATAATATAATCAAGATTACACTAGAGAATACCAAAGGTCAATGAAAAAGTGGACATATCGGTTAACTAGAAAATAACAAAATTAAAAAAACAAAAAACACAAAAACTAACATCCTTGTTTTTATGGACATATGTATTCGACAAAAAGGGTTAAACTACGGTGGTACGGCTGCCTATTTTGAGGCACTCGCTGTATTGTCCATTTTTAATCCGTTTAATGTCTTTCCGGTGTCCTGGTGATTTCTATTTTTTAATACGGATTCCTCATAGGTCTATAAAGGATATATGCAGAACAGGTATAACATTAAAAGCTTATAGGACAAACAATAGTTTTTGATATATAAAAGTTCTTGTTTAAGCTATCTATAGACATTTTTAACATCATTTTATACATAGGTGTTGGAGAAAATGTTGACAAGGATGAGCTGTTAACGATTGCCACTGCTGAAGAAAACTTGTTTACTGTTCCAAGCTACAGTGATCTCACAGACCTGAAGGAAAAAATTGTAAAATGCATAAAAACAGGTACATTGTAGTAGAAAGCAAAATCGCTTGATTACTAGTTAATATTACTTCCTCAGTTATGAAGGTAAAACAGCAAAAACAGCAAACACGTATTTCCCTAAAATAATTCACGAATTAAACATTGGGTTTACATATGTATTAATAAAAAAATAGCTTTACGAAATAATAATCCAATGACAATAAAGCACAGCACTTCTATTGCTGTTGTTCAACTTGACATGCCATCTACAAATGTGCCACCACTTAAGTGTTTTATTATAAATTATCCTGCGCTGCTTTTGGCCGAGAAAAATATTTTGGCCAAGTTCGACCTTAATCAAACAATAAAGCTCGAAATTTTCCACTTGAAATTATGAGTAGATTGACGAAATTTTCTTGATCAAACTGCACTTAAAAAAACTTATTCGCCTGCCTTGGAGGTATAAAAAACCATACCAATTCGGTCGACACATATATCCATAGCCCTTGTCAAATAACTTGTATATGTGCCATACAACAAGAGCAATCCCCCTGGAATCGACAAGGCTGATATTAATATATTTCATGTCATTATAACTGCCAATATAAAACAAATGACACGTTGAGTTGTCATACTTACTTGGATGATTGCAGTTCCTGAACACATGCCACTCGTTGCAGTGACCATGATTCTGGGTAACTTGGTTTTTATTATGCCTCCTTGTTGTTCCGAGTTTGTACAGTCTTTATATGGTATTTGAATTTCTAACATATTTACATATAAGGTATTCATCTTTTGGTTAACGAAATCATAAGTTATTTATTAAAACAGCACCATCAGATTGAAATGCGACAGTGATGTGAAAATTCCATACCTAAAATAGAACTCAAAATATAACTTGGGAGGATGATTTTGGCGGCAAAGAGAAGACAAGTCGAAAGATACGATACCTCCCCCACACACACACAAAAGAGAGGGGCAAACCATACATTAAAAACAGTTATAAATGGGGAATTGACATCAAATTTGCAAATGAAATGACGTTCTTTACAAAATATCAAATTTAATGTCTTTTAGGCTTTTATGGGCGAGCCACGTTTTGTATGATCTTATATGTAGACTAGCACTAAAAAGAAAAAAGTATTTGTAATGTTAGAAAATAATCAGGTAAACCTGTGTTGAATACATATGGTGAATTTTAATGTCCTTTGTGTACATTTCAATGCATAACCTCTCGTCAGTAACATTAGAACCAAAACTTACGGAGTCCGAGATCCAAACATAGTAAAGAATTAAGTATTCAAATCCAGACAAATCTAAATATGAAGCCAAATGCAACGGTAAGGACTTCTATTAAGTGCAATAGGTTTTGAAGCCTTTTTTCCTTTAGGTTTCTTCAGAATTTAAACTAATGCAGCAAATTTCTGTAAAATTTTATTCAAAAAATTTCTTGTCAGAAAAGTAGTGGGACCTGAATTACCCTGTACTTTCGGTTTTGGTTGACCTTCTGCTTTTTTTCTCGCTTCCCCTTCAGATTCTCAGATTTTTTCATGTATATTGACGTGTCCCTTTAATTTTTTCGCTTCCCCTTTTGTCTTGTCTACCGACATGTCACTTTTATTGCTTCCCATTCAGATTCTCACCTTTTTCATGTCTATCGGCGTTTCGTTTTTCTGGTTGTTGACCATTGGATTTCATTCAAGCTTTCACTTCAGATTGTCAGTTAGTTTTGTCATGTTTATTGGTGTATTTCATCTTCCAAATAGATTTTTTTAAGGAAAACACAGATTTTTCTAAAAGTTTTTTTTAACATTTTGAATATGCATTAACACTTGCACGAACACATTTCTATTCCACTGTTCTATAGTGACATTGGTATATA
This sequence comes from Geukensia granosissima, assembly GCA_032357055.1. Classification (NCBI taxonomy): domain Eukaryota; kingdom Metazoa; phylum Mollusca; class Bivalvia; order Mytilida; family Mytilidae; genus Geukensia; species Geukensia granosissima. The sequence continues at coordinate 13,777 of JAULBM010284610.1, forward strand.
GATAACTTTTTTGGCGCAAGCCTTCTGGTTACTAAAATTTTTTAAGGCACCAGTTTTGATGAAGTTTTACGAATTGGTTAAAGAGGGTCGAAAAAAATGAATTCTGATTAACAATATTTCCAATATCGGGCAATTTCGGCGTACTTCCCTCCCCAATGGGCAGTTACAGTAATAAGTCTTTTAAAAATATTAACATCCTATATAGGTGTAAATTTACTTAAAACACGCACGTTATGTTCAATTTTTTTTATTTGTGCCTTTGTATATTTCAGATCCAGATCAAGACAGAAGAGATATTCAACGATGGAACCATGGGAAATGTCGACCGCTGACGAGAGAAGAATGTATGGAAATCTTATGGACACTGTATCCTCCGCCGGCGACCAATTTGTCACATATCAGAAAGTCAAGGTGGATACGGCCAATTATACAGGGGACTGAGGCATGGTCTCTTTTAGGTTAGTATTTTGATCTTTAGCATTCCAGGCAAAGTGCTTTGTTTAAATGCATGGCTTGCCTTTTCTGTTCCCCTGAAAGTGATAAAAGATCAATAAGATAAAGAGATATACGAGATATCAATTGTTCACAAGACCTAAAGACTCCTTATTGAAACAGGACTACACCAATAGAGTAAACAGAACTGTTTAAAATTCTAAATGTTAAATTGGCGGCATAATAAAAAATCCAATATCCGTCTGAAAATGTTATCTGTAGCGATTCAGCAAATAAAAGACCTAGACTCCTTTTAAACATGCATGTGTGTTAGAACCTATTCATTCCATTAATTGTATGCACTTCTACTAGCGCTATATTATACCGCCTTTGCGACGTCCAAAGATTTACCTCGGTAATATAAGATGTCATATAAATCAGGACAATTCATTCGATAACCAACTGTCAAAAACATCACGCGAGCCTTTCTTCTTTTAGCTGTCGTTAACTAGACACAATATTACGTCATTAAAACAATACTATGTTTTATAATTAAAAAAAAAGACTAATGCTTATTTTACAGATGACAAAACTAAATCCGCCACCGATATGACGACATGTTTACGAGTAGTAATCCAATCCCGAGTTGACCGAAACGGATTTGTGATGTTGCCTACCAAAGACAAAGATGGCGTCAAAAGAATAGACAATGTAGACGAAGCAGTTTCCATTATTGAGGACTGGATAAAATTAAGTAAAGATGGTAATTCTGAGCTAATGAATTTCTTAAAATGAATACATCTCGACTGTGGACATATGTGCAATAAAGCTTATTCCAAATCTGTTTGATTATCCGACTGGGTGTATATAATGTACAATGTCCGTCTTTGTAAATGTCAATGCGCAAGCTCAACGTCCTCGTCAATAACGTCTTGACCAATGAAAACCACTCAGATCAATCACACTCTGAGAGTTCATTTTTGGAAATAATCTATTAAATAAACTCTGAAGAACATTTTATATCAACAAATACGTTGACCCCGTTTTTGACTCACGGTGGCCATATCCGTTATTAATGCAGTAAAATGTGAGATTTTTATTCGTGTGCCACTCATTGTTTGTTTGGTCAAGTATCCAAAGTTTGCATTTCAGAATCCTTAAAATAAAAAAAATTCTTTCAATATTGTAACTAAAGATTTTTTGTTCTTTATTTATGTAAAAGATTTTTAATCATTTGATGTAATCAAAGCAAATGTATATTTTAAAATAATTTAATTTAGATTTTGGAAAAAAAATATTTAGGATATGGAAATCAGTGTTCCAGCTAGGGAAGGCAACTGCACAAAAGGACACTTCAGCGCGATTTCAATACTGAAAAGGTCACAAATTAATTTATTACCTAGATGATGTACCAAGTATCTTGGTTTTTATTTTGGTTACTATGAAGTTTAAATAGATTGTTTCTTATTTTATATTGAGGCTTGTTCAACTTCATAACCGTTTATTTTTATATTTTATATTGAGGCTTGTTCAACTTCATAACCGTTTATTTTTATTGAAAATCTGCTGTTTTTCACTTGCATCTCAAAAATACAAAGGGCAGCAGTGAGCGCCTTAATGTCAAATGAGAACGCCAAAAGGACGAAGGGGTGCTGCACTCCTACATGTTGGTCTAACTGGAACACTGACAATATTATTTTATTTTGGTTATGTAACGAATGTGTCTTTTGTTGTGTAGTCATAAGTTGAATGAAGTATTGTGGCTTACTTTAGTCTAGTTCTTTTATGTTTTGATGCAGATTTTGTTGTCTTTCAGCCGAGTCTGAAGAAGCCTCTAGTTGAAGCCTCATGTATTATGATAAAATTCAGGCAAGAGCATGCGCTGTATTATTAAACGTGTACACGTTATATATTTTAAACTCTCAACAAAGCATGTTTAACAAGGATGGAATACCACTCTTGTAAAAAGCTCTAAATTCCCCCCCTCAATATATATAGAGGGGGGCAATTTAGAGCTTTTTACAAGAGTGGTATTCCATCCTTGTTAAACAGGCTTTGTTGAGAGTTTAAAATTACACTCCATCTGTTTTGTTTGCGCACGTTATATTTATTTTTGGCCATTTCAGTTTTTTACAAGACCGTATTC
>JAULBM010284621.1:0-16353 GCA_032357055.1 Geukensia granosissima
ACACATCGAAGAAAGGCGAAATAAAACCAAACATTCTTACCTCATACAGATTTCAAGCGGTTTGTTTACATCCGTTTTTAGCCTCCTGGGTAAAAATATACTTATTTTATCCGCTCATATACAAATTTCGCCCTAGAGGTTATACCCCGTGAATTGGTAATAATTAGATTATAATAACCTCATATCCCAAAAGAGTCTACGCAGTTTATGTAATACCTTATGTATCAGTAACACATTTATGGTCATTAAACAGGGAATTTTTCCACATGTTTTTATATTTAAAGTAAAAGTTTCTTGTAAACAAAGCTTATAAGACTAGTCCTCAAATCAAAAACACTATGACCCTGTCACACATAGACGTGTCGTGTCAGCGTGTTCCAACGTACAAAATATTCATAAAAATATAAAAAGTCCACATTGTTTACATTTATGCGAAAAGTAGACGTATACATTATGGTGAAGGTGCGTTCGGCGAATGCTGAACGAGAGATGGACGTTTCCAAACGAAAAGGAAACGCATACATAGTTTATCATTTTCATTATGTTTAACTTTAAAACGTATCGAGAGCGTACTTCGGACGTAACTCAAAGTTACTAACCGATAGGAACTTATCTTTAGAGAGTAACGAACGCCATCTTACAGTTTAGTTGGTGGTCGACTTCAAACTTGTTATAAAAGAATATATTTACGCCCCAGATTGTCGTCTTCAGGGTTAATTTTACTGACCCAACTTAACATATCATTTTTTTTCAAATTCTACTTCAATATGCCTGGTAAACTTAAATGTAAAAACCTCATATACCACTCCTTCTCAACATTCTTCATCTGGGTCAGAAGAAGTTAAAGAGTTCTATACAATTCCTCCCGTAAGTAGGCTGGTATCATACTTGGCCCATCCAATTAAAAGAAACGAAAAGCAAAAGAAAACTACAGAATAAATTACTCAGTACCTAAAAAGCCTTAACAGAATTTTTCCGTTCTAATGGGGTGTTCTGATTTGTAAATATTTACGAATTACAGATATTGATTACAAGTATTCTGCTCAATGGCAAGCAGCATGCAAATTGATATTGTCGGTAGAAGTGATAATGAGTTAAATACACCATCTTTCGAGCGGATGTCGGACATTCACATTCAATTGTTGCTAGTGACTAGCAAAAGCAGTGCAGACTAGTTCAAACATTTTTTAAATATCATTTAAAGAAATTCGTAGATCTTCTGGTATATGCTTTGTATTATTTTGTGGTAACATCTTTGTAAGTTTGCATGGATTATGAATACAACAAAAGTTACTTTTAATGATAATTTGATTTCTTTCATCTGTGTTATTTTCAAACATTTACAAAAATGCGGTTGTGTCCAATATTCTTTTTAAAACAAATACTGTTTCAAATCCCATACCTTTTAATCAGAGTTCATTTTTGTTATGTATCTGCTAGTCATTAAACAAAATATGGTTAAAAAATATAAAATGGAAATGGAAGGCAACTTCAGGATGATTCATAATGAGATGCTATAAGTCTGACATATGTTCTTTATTATTTATAATACACGTATGTATATTTGTGCAATATGTCATTTTTTGTGTGTTTCAGTAAATGCAGTAATGAAACCATCCCAAAAGTTTTGTAGCATGCGAAGCTGATATATCGACCTTTAGTATAAAATATTTTCATTAAAAGTAAACCGCCTTATTCATCAAATCGTCGATTAAAGGGCAGTAAACTTTAAAAGAAAAAGAATTGACCCTTTACTCTGACGATTTAATCAAACATAGCAAAAGAAGCACTGAGATCCAAACAAACGACAACATATTATGACCACAGACAGAATATTTTAACATATATATATAACCTTGCATGTTTTGCAATCGACGTTGCGAAAGATGTTTGTGGTCTTGCCTGTTGTCTTGGTAATGAATGCTGGTGTATGCTGCAGTTGCTTGTAGGTTACAGCGTTTGTCTCCACATGAACGGCTTTCACCAGTTGCTGTGATTAAAGGAATTCGAAGATACCAAAGGGCAGACAGAAATCGTTAAGTCGGAGGACGGACATGACCATGGCAAACAAAATGAAACGAAAGATAAACATAGAACAAACACACACCAATACACTGAAAACTAAAGCTGGATTAACACGAACCCTGCAAAAACCAGGGTGAGTTTAGGTGCTCCGGAAGTGTAAGCAACTCCTGCTCCACTAGTGGCACCCGTCGTGTTAATCAGTAGTAAAAGCCGGTGTATAGTCACAATTGATTTTAGTCCTAACCGGTATAGGAACGAATTTGTATTCATGACAGTCGGAAGATATATTTGATATTTCCCTTCATAAAACATGTAAATGATTTTATAGACTGTTTAGCTCCCAGGGTGTCATTACAGGAGGATCAGGTATCACCTTGGATAATTTTGTATTATTCTCTACTACTTTCCATTGCTCAAGGATGATGATTGAAACGTTCATTAAGTACGGATGGAAAAAAGAATAAACGTAATATTTTTTCGTTTATTTTTGTTTAATCAAATCATTTTTAAAAATTTGTCTGCCTTGTTGAAACTGTTTTTTTAATTATTTTGTGTGTGTGTGAATGTGTTTGTATCCCTTCAACTGTTGCAACTGAAAAACTGTCATAGGCGTCTATTTGTTTTGTTTGTTTGTTTTTGTTGAGGGGAGAACTATTCGTTGAACCCCAAGGCCTTGGCAGTATGAAATTCCGTTTGTGCAGTGCCTCGGGTGATATCTTTAGGGGATAAATTTTGATGAATGTCAGTTGGCTCGCAGAAATATCGGCTGAGATTACATCATTTAAGAAAGTTAAAGTGGTGACAAGAAGTTTTTTATGGGATTTGAATATTTGATGTAATGTAGTCCTGATGCGATGTTTGAAACACCGATTTCGATAATGTCATTGCTGTTGATATTACCTTCTGTAACAGATCTCAAGTTTGCAATATCAGAACAAACTAATGTTAAATGCAAATATCAAATTTACTTTCAACAATTTTGGTAAAAAATCACATTAAGGGGAAAATGTCTTTATCTGGAAATCAGTGAATCCATGTGTATTCTTCTGCCTTTTTCATTTTTGTCTTCCCTAAAAAAGATAAAGTATATGTAAAAAGGACAAAACAAAACAAACAAAAAGAAAATTCCATCACTATCAGTTTGTAAGAAGAAAAAAATGTTTTGATATTTAACTAAAATATATTTTTATAACACGGGCTGAAATATATTGAAACAAAGTAAGTAAATGGCTAAAAAAATACAATCAAACACATTTTGGAATATAACATCAATGAAACTGATGTTTATATGTTCTTGGAAATACTGTTTAAATACACATTTTATCATCTAATGGTCAATTAAATGAAAAATGATTATATTCCTTAGTATTGGATGCATAATAAGAGAATAGATCGTTGATTAATAACACGTTATTTCTCACTTCTGATTTTTTTAATAAAAGAAATATTTTGAAACTTTTTCAACTACATCATTTTTTAGGGATGTCTCTCTTTTCTTAAAGTTCTTAAACCGTAATTTATATAAGATTATACAAGTCGCACCGTTAGCTTCTATTTCGGTTATTTCCAGTTTTTGTTTTCTGATTGTTTGTTATTGTGGTGACACGGATTGCGACATCGAAGTCTTATACTATGACTGCACAGACTTATGTCCTTCCGCTAAAGTCAAATCCTCAAAATATCAGTAATGCTAAGTGCACAAAGCTTCCATTAAATTCTCTAATTGTTATGCAATTTCACGCCATACGACCTGTTTTTTGAAAAGTGAATATCAACGCCACGTGCAATTTAACAACGAACTTCGATTGAAGACGTCCCTATTCAGCTGAAGTTTTTAGACAATATTTATCATTATACGGGAAAATTAGTCCATTGAAGAATTAGAGAAAAAAATCTTACATTTTTTAAAAAATTGATGTTATCGTTTTTCTTTTTACAATCTCGATAGTTCTCGAAATTGAATGTTTAACTATCTCGATTGCAAACAAGAGCCTCAGAAGACTGAGTCTGTATCACTCACCTCACATTGAACTAAATAAAAATAAACATATAATGACCAATAGTAGTCATGATTTTTTTTTCACTTTAGAAAGTATCTTGCAAAGATGTTTCCTTTCAAATGTTGTTTCATTTTGGCCATGTGTTTGGCCAATCGGGACTAACTGAGGAAACTTTTTTAAAGAAACTTCCATAGATGCTCCACATCAAATATCAATCCATTTGGCCAAGCAGTGTCAGAGGAGAAGATATTTTAATGTATCACCCAACAAGAATCTTCCATGTTGAACAGGACGAAACGAGGAAGCTTTGTAAATGACCTTCTATACATAATTCCTCTAAAGTTTAGTTCCATTTGGCCTAGCAGACGACATATTTGAGTCATTCTGCACTGTAAATGAATTATTACCTAGCCAAATATTTGTTGCAATGCTAACAAGCATTCTACTCTCTGTTCCGTGGACGTACCTGAAATCCTTTGGATTTATCATATATAAAAATGCTTATCATTTGAAGGTAGAAATGATAAAGATTACAAGTCCAGAAATTTCAATGGAGCATCGTCAATCTTCCTTTTAATCGGATTGTAAAAGAAATTTAATTTAAAAAATGCCATGCTATTTTCTCTGTAATATCAAACACTCATTCTGTTTGGAAAAATGTTCAGAATTTCCGTTTTTGGATTAAAGTGTATATTGTTTATTGGGTTTGAAAAAATTAGTCCGCCCTAGTGTTTACCGAGAGAGATTGTATATTCAATAAAGTCTCTAGGTGAGATTCCCTCTTACAAGCAAAATTATACATGCAGAATAATAGCCTGAACTTCACGTAAAAAGGGAATCAGTAGATTTGATAAGAGTAACTGAAACCAATTCCCATTAAGCGAATTTATATTACTAGTTAATTGTTTGTAACTCACCTTTTAACTAGCACGCTTATTAATATGGCTTTTCTCCCAAGTAATTTCCACTAGAAAGAAATAAGCAAAATAACAAGCATCGATAACAATAATTTCCTCCTTTTTTTCACATTTAGGTCTCAAACAATCTGAATCATGTATCTCAATTAAACTAAGAGTATAATGGGGAGAGCACTACTTTGCTACCCTCAGACTGTATAATTAAGATATTTCTCGATCCTTCGGGAAGACCTTCCTGTAATTTTTTCTGATAATTATCCTTATCATTATTTTGTTTCTTAGGCCAACTTTCGATTTCCAGAGACAGTTCACAACATGTTGTTGTGGTTTTTCGCGACGTGTATCGTGCAATATAGAGCTGTCGGATGTCACCCTACTAGTCGAAAGTTCTTTTTTTTCGCAAAAAGTTATCTGCATGATGACAGAAATGCTTGTTACCGTAAAACCTCAGAAACCGTAACAAAATTATTATAAAAGACAATGGGGGAAATGTTAATTGTCATTTGACAATGATCCATTTAATTCGGTCGAAGACATTTGACAAGTCCTTATATGAGTTTTTGAAATTTGAACATTTGTCGCATTACGATATCACTTCTTAGTCACAAACCGTACATTGTAGAGACCTGGAAAAACCAACAAACAGTTAAGGAGTACATTTAGGTTAACAATTTCAAGGTGAAATATCACCTTTGACCTTGACCTTTGGCCTTGAGTCACTATATTTGTCTATCTCAAAAAATATAACAGATAAAGCAGAGAGTATATGGAGATCAAGATTTACATTTAGGTTAATGGATCCAAAATTGCTAAACCAACTGTTACGACTGCAGGCAAAAAACAGTCAAAAACAGTAATTCCTTAACAACAATATGTTTCTGAACTTTAGAGTCACTATATGGTATAAAATGATATAACAAATTGTGTTAATTTGATTTTAATCACCTAAACTAACTATTGAAACATACATTTGTAAATAGGTCAAATAGTTATAAATTTTCTGTAATATCGATACTTCTAAACTGTTAAATTGATTCGTTGTAATTACTGTTGGAAATATTACAAACGTATTCAAAACCGATTAAGGAATTTTAATATAAAGAAATGTTTAAGAATTGGTCAAACATGATAGTCATCTACCACACACATATTAAAAATGTTATCGAATATTAAAGGAGTGACTGATACTTGTATATAAAGTTTACAATTACAACATTTATCTTGTATTTTTGAACAAGTTCCCAGTCTATAGTTATTATACTGTTTCATTGCTGCAATATTATTTTCTCCTAAAAACCAACAGTGGCAGACAAAATACTCACCCAGGTGCATAGTTGCAGACAAGATAAATTCCATTATTCCAATACGAACCCAGATTCGTCCAAACAGGGCAGGAAACAAGGCCACATCCGATCTTGATGGTATCGTCCCATATCATCTGCATAAAATATGATTAATCAATGTTTTACGGTAAAAAAAACCTTAGTGTCTTTGCCTTTGAAATTTTATATTTGTAAGTTTTAGGTTCTTTCATTAATATGAGAAACAATTTACTCAAAAAATTTCATTTTGTGTTTTGTGCTTCAGTTTAGTTTTGTTGGCCATGGTGCTGTCTGTCTTCTGAATTAATGAATTTTTTCTGTCTTTTTCATCTTTTAATTCTATTTAGGAAGCAACTATTTATTATTATGTACGGGGGAAGGAAGTGGATTTTGAATAAAAAGACAGGATGTTAATTTTGGTGAATAAAGGGCAGGCTCAAATTTGTGAAGAAAAGGCAGGATGGCATTATCAAAGGATTCAAATAGAGTTTCATATCGAAAAGGGCATAATAAAACATGTTGTGAACAAAGCCAGATCCACGGTTATTTGAATGTTCCCTTCCCCATGAAAATTTAACGGTTATTCTCTAATGGAAAATATTATTTGAACGTCAGAAGTAATAGTAGAAATGGTAAAATAGTAAAAAGCTTCGCCGTTCTTGACTTGAATGCTCTTATTTATTTTCGGATACTGGAATACATGTTGGATAGATACAGTTTATATCTTTCCGATTTTGGTTTTTGTAAAGTTCCCTGATCGATTTCTTTATATTTGTCTTATCGACGTTCACACGTTATGAACTGTATTTTTTAGATTCTCCATGGATGTTACTTGTAGTTAAACTGATGTTCCTATTTTTGGCCACATGTCTGATGAAAGTAAATTCAGAAAGAGGTTTACACGTTAAATTTGGCTTTTGAATATTTGTTATAAACGTATAAACATATATGTGTAAGATGTGGATTCTGGCATATATTCCATACCTTTCTTTTCAAAAAGGTTGATATATTGCTGTAACAAATGAATTAGCAGGGCGAAATATAACGTGCTAGCTAACACGGTAACAACCGGCTGAAAACATTATCTTTTCGGAGTGGACATGTATTTGCTGTTACTCGAAATGATGCGTACCTGGCGAAGAATAACAGATATTGATTTTAAATCTTTGATTTGAACTGACCGAGGATCAAACCAACGACACTCATCTCCATTCGAGTCAACCACGAGTGACACTATACCATATATATGTTCATATTGATCAAGCAAATGCCTGGTTCTTGCTTTTTATAAAAAGAACTTTTCTTACCCCTAAAGTCCGATTCTAATTAGATTTTCAGATGTATAAAGCTGTTACCTGTGTATAATGACCACATGTTTTCCCTGGTGGTGGGTTACATCCAGTTGGGAAGGTATTATATGTCCAGTAGTTTTTCTCGTATATCCAACCATTTATTCCGCCAGTAATGGTGCCATCTGCACTTGAGCCTGTATAAAACAAATAATAGAATGAGTAAAAGAATACCAAAACCTCTTCAATCAAAGCACTCATGTGAACATGGTGCTTAGTACATCGGTTAAGATTTAACAACAAAGGAGAAACCCTACGCGTTCCTATTATTTTGAACAGAATTTTAAAATCAAACCTTCTGTTGGAACATATATTACTTTGTACAAAGTTTTTGTTTTGTTCATAGATCGATGGATGCGGTAAAAATAAAAATTTTACATTCTGGATTTTTTTTCCATCAAAAGGAAGCGAAAGAAAACAGGACAATCCACGAATACAAATTTCGCCTGTTACTAAAGACTTCCGTGAGAGAAACAATCTAATGTAGAATCTTTTAGACTTTTTATATTTAACCAAAGCAAAATTTGATATTATGATTTAACTGTAATATAATCAGGTCCTATACCACGGCAGTTTCATTTTTTAAAGAATTTATTTTGTATGTTATAACGCATGTATGCATTGTTTTTACCTACCAGAAGTGGGAACGAACAAAGGTTTGTATCTGAATATCAAATATGCCTTCATCAGTAAAGTAGAAAAAAATTTAAACTATTTACACAGACGAGTAACCATAAAACTAAAACAAAATCTAAATTCATCTTCGGAAAAAGAGAGTTTTTAATTTCTGTAAAATTTCGAAATTTATCAATTTACTGATTAGTAATAAATATTAAAGATGATTTATATAATTCGCATTTATGTAGCAATGTACACTATTAATTATGTGACAAATTAGTGATTCTGCTTGATGAATATAATAACACGAGCGCTTTGCATTATTGAGAATATTAGTAACCTGGAAAGAGATGTAAAGCAAAGATTTCCAAATAATTACCCACCTTTAGTCAGGGCCAGATTTTCTCCTACGTATCCTGGATAGTTATCCGATCTCTGAGAATTGTGACTCCAGGAACACTTTTTTGCGTAATTCACAGCAATCGTTGCCAAGTTTTTGTCCCAAGTCTGAAATTAACAAAGCAGCTTCATCAATTCGAAGTGATAGTAAAAGTAAATGTAATAGGGAGTTCCTAAATTTCATTCAAATGATTGTCTTGTAAGTTCAACAATCAGAAAGAATGGGTATATACGACTTACCATATCCTGAAGTGGTGGTGCAGCTGGCGGTGACACAGTAGCTCGTGCATGGTTATGTAGATTGAGAATCGTATTTTTCCGGGATGCAGTCATCGATATTACGGTGCCAGTAACTCTTTTCTCCAAATTTCTTCTGGATACGGTTGGATCGGGAAGAAGCGACTGAGCTTGCACTACTAGGTCTTCTCCATAAACTGCAACGCGTTCACGTTTATTCATTTCTCCTTTAAGTCTGGCCACTAAATCGCGAAAATTATTGTATTTGGTAGCAGCAGCTGTTGTGAAAAAAGTCAATACAATACAGACCACAACGATTTGTTGGAACATTGCAGAATAAGAGCTCGCTACAGGAGATATCTGTAAAATATATATCCTGAGCAAATGTAATTGTTAAGCAACCTTTTTATATCCTAATGCAGTTTAGCGATATGGAACATAAAGTTTTACTCTTAGTTACTAAAAGATATCCGGCAATTAAAATTAAAATACATGGAATTTATTAACACTTCTGAGGGAATTAAATTTTTAAATGTGATTTAATCTTTCATGTACATTATTTTTTGTTTGAAACCAAAATTCATGTCATGTTGTGAACATCCCACTCCTATAGATTCATGACGACATTTGTTTTTGTATTTTATCTGAAACCAAACACCAGAGTTTACCAGATTTTGTAATGGCGTCCGCGTTGTCCATATATATACATATGTTTGATTTTGTTGTGTTTCGTCTTGGTATTATTTTATATTTTTCCGTGTCCACTTTGGACAGACCTCTCAGTTTTGACTCCTCACTTTTAAGAAAAATAATCTTTAATATTAGAATAAATCACAATAATTGCTACCATCTTTTGTCGTTTTCTGGACAATTCCTGATTATCTTTGTTCGTTCCTCGTTGTTATAGGATTTGTTTCCACCATCCTCTACATTTTTGCGTTGTGTGTTATTGTTAAGTCATGTCTGACTTGACCTTCGTTTAGTTTGCACCTTGTGTAGTTTGAAAATGAAAAGGAAAATCGTACAAAACTAGAGGCTCCCAATAATCTGTCATCGCTCACCTGTCATGAGACAGTTTCCAAAATAAAGTTTACATTAAAACCATTTGAATTAACTATGGTTTGAATAGCACAAGCATTTCCCATAGGGACCTTCGTCATATTAATTTGTGCCAAGGCAGCTGTCTTGGTTGGCGGATGTGGTCAACAGACAAAATTCAAAAAAGTAAAGTGCCAATGGAGGAAGTAGATCCAGTCAAGATTTTTTTAATCAATTTCTCAAATGGGCCTATGTTAAACTAAGTTTTGCTAGGGTGGCCATCTTGGTTAGCGGGTGAGGTCATTGGACAAAATTCTGAAAGACCCAACTAGGAATCATTCCACCCAAGTTTGGTTCCAAATTAGCAAGTAGTTTACAGGCTTTTAAATTTGTTCATGAATTTCCCATAGGGTCCTATGTAAAACTTTATTCGGCTGTGAAGGCCGTGGGTCATCCGACAAAATTATAACGGGGACCAACTTAAGGACCATTCCACCTTAATAAGGTTCTAATTGTGCAAGCAGTTCAAGATAAAAACATTTTTTGCAAATTTCCCATAGGGTTCTATATAACACTTAGTTCGGTTTTGATGGCCATCTTGATTGGAGGTTGGAAATGCCGGACACAATTTTGGAAGGAGACCACCTAAAGATCAATTCAGTAAAGTTCAGTAAAGATTATCACAATAGATTCAGTAGAGAAAATTTTTAAAATTCACCCTTTTTTTCTATTTTAAGCCTAGAGGCCATCTTGGATAAAGTATCAGGTCATCGGACATTTTCGTTACTGCATTTACTAGAAGCAGAAATGAACTGAGACTTGTATGGAGTTTTATGAAGTGTGGGAAGCCAGTTTTTTTTAAGGAACTTTCATATTGTCAGATGGAGCCTTTAACTAGGTGGTAACGGTCTGTTGTTCTGTCAAGTTTGTAGGTTGGAAAGTGTTCGAACTATAAATTTATCTGCGGGAGGACCTGCATAAAATACTTTCGACAGACAACAACAACATTATGAGCTGCTTTATCTGCAAGAACAAACACATACGTTTTATGATGTTCTTAAAATTTACGTTATGTTAGGATGTAGTACTTGTATCTTTACATATCTCCTTACAGTTCATTTCCTTTTGGTCGATGTTAAGGTTTCCAGTTATGACATCACCACACGGTTCGTATTTATATTTCGAACTGAGACAGTCGCATGAATCTGGACAGTTGTGGTTAATGTCTTAATATTTACTGACATCACTATAGGTGAAAATTATACCTCTGGTGGGGTTTTTATATATTTTATACTAAACAAGAGTTTTTTGTAGTTTGTTTTAAAAACATGCAGAACAAATCATTGCAACTAGTGTGGTTCATTAGCATATTTAACTATTGACTACAAATACATTGGGAATTGATATGACTTTAATATCGACACACATTTTCCATAAAATTTTGAAATTAAAAAATTTTTGGTTTTCAAGCATAAATAAGAAAATAATATCGCACTTAAGTAAAAACAAGTTTTTTTTTTATCTATACCATATTTGATGTCGGAACACATATTTATCTCGCTCACTTATGGTTTTCAGAATCTTCATTACCTTATCGTATTCCTTCAGCTTTTGTGGTCTTCTTGATTCTTGGGCATACTTTATTGTATTCCTTCTAATATTTGAGTTATTTTCCTCCTAACTTTAGCAACTTTTTCAAAAAAGAAGGCACACTGTCTTAATTTTTTGTAATTAAACTTTATCGTCACAGGAAGTCGTAAAACCAATCTAAAAGAACAGCTAAATACTTCTAAGAACACCTGATAACGGTAAGCAAAACATTCCTTTGATTTAGTAGAAATTTTTAAATGTCAAATTTGGACAGAGGGTACTTTCAAAATATTTTTGTTAATAACTATCTGCCAGACAAAAACCTTATCATTAATAATTAAGTAACCTAACAGTAGAAAATCTTGAGACCACAAGCCGAACAAGGTACATTTTTGTCCTAATTTGTTAACGTCTTACAGCCAAAAAAATTGTTTAAATTTATTACTAATTTTTTTTTACTTCATTAAGGATTTGAATTGATAATTTCCGTAATACCAACTTGATTCTTCTACTCTCCCATGCACTTTATTGAATAGCATTTAGTAGTAGGTCTCATGATTGAAAAAAAATGATTCATTTTCAAATACCGTTTTTATTGAATGTCATTGTATTTTAACCGGATTTCTAACATTTTGACTGCGAGCGCTGCTGACAATTGTAAATCAACAAAATGGCCATACAGTGCATTGATATTGGTATTTTGTAATAAATTTATTATCTCAGCATCCAACTGAAATTGCGACCTCCTAACTTATACTCTTACCAGCGTAAAATAACTATACTCTATGTCAGGCTTTTCTGGAGTGTGATTTTCGAGGTTCATAAATTCATTTGTGCGATTCTGCCTAAGTATTTATATTCATTCAAAAGAAAGAATTACCCCACAGTTAACGGTTTACGTTTAACGCTATTAAATAACGTTTTACATACTATTATTTGCTCCTGAAATTCTCTACGGAGATTTAACATTGAGGGTCGGCCATCTTCGTTTTGGGCGGGAGCGCTTAACTTTGACCTAGATAAAGTAATTTTAAAAAATGTGCACATTTCTTTTGTTCGGACCTTCTCTTGTGATTCAAATAAAAAGAATTACTTTTAAATTTTCATTCAAGTGCGCCTTGAGCCATTTTTGCATATTATCTAATTTTATTTTAATTACTTAATTATTACGCAGCGTTGACAATGTGTACTCCCGGTCTCGCGCTAGCGCGTGCAAAGAGCCACTTCCGGCAAACAAATGGCTGACTTTACAATGTAAAATCCCCGTAGAGAATTTAAAACTCGGCGCAACTTAAAATACATCATGATTGCTAAAAAGTATTATTGCAACTAACTTGCACTTTTTTCAATCTACAAAATAAACACTATTTTATAAGAATACGACAGTCGGTTTTTCTTTTATAACGTTTTTACCCGTGCCAACAAACGCTGACATAGAGTATAAAGACCTGTTACATGTAGAATGCCTCGAAACAAGGTATTTTCCCTCTTGCAGTAGCATCAAAACTGTTGATTTTTCAACCCTATATACCACCTTTCCCCATTCAAAACTAGAAAAAAATTACAAAAAAGCTTTGGTTCACCTTTGTTTTGTTAAAATATTGCAAACACAATTACAAATATTTGGTTCTACGAAGGGACAACCTTATTTTGATATAAACTAATCTGATTCGAATAAAACTCTAAAGATGACATTTTCAGAATGCTAGATTTCTTGATTGACAACTTTTTTGTAATGTTTGACGAACGTGTGTTTCAACACACTGTCGGCATACCGCATCCCTCTCGCTGATTTATACCTTTATTCGAATGAAGCTGAGCTTTCTTCATAGAAAGGAAACATAGTTGGCTCAATCTTTTGGTTTCTCGTTCCGCTATATAGATGATGTTTTTTCACTGAATAGTGCTAAATTTGATGACTATGTTTACCGCATCTATCCAATTTAACTAGAAGTCAAGGATTCTAAGAACGGTCTGCTTCATACCTACACTTAAACCTAGAGACTGACAGAAAGGGCAGGTTGAGAACAAAACTTTATGACCAGAGGGATGAATTTGATTTTCCCATGGAAAACTCTCTGTTCATGGCTAGCATCATTCAAGTCGTACCTGCATACGGAATGTTTATTTATCAGTTGATATGATATTCCTATCAGGATCACATCGATACAAGTTAATGGATGACAAGCAAGATACTAAACCAAAGGTTTCTAAAAAGGTTTAAAGTCATCACTCCGTAATTTTTTTGCGGTCGCCATTATGATTTGATTGATATACGAAATATCCATTTCACAAATAATGATTGATATCTTCCCACCATGCAATTGATATCTTCGTGACAACAAATCCGTTCCTATACCGGTTGTGACCAACAGCGATTGAAACTATATACAGGCTATGTCTACTGAGTGACACGTCGTGTGCCACCAGTGGAGCAGGAGTTGCTAACCCTTCAGGCGCACCTGAACTTTCCCTAATTTGTGAAGGGTTCTTGTTAATCTAGCTTCAGTTTTCAGTTAAGTGTTGTGCATACTTTGTTCATCTTTATTTCTTCTTTGTTGGCCACGTTCTTCTCTATCTTTTGATGTAACGGTGTTTTGTCTACCCATTTGCTATTTTTTTTAAATTAACGAATAAAAAGAAAAAAATGTACATGCACTTCCACAAAGATATAAAGCTTGGCGAAACAAGGTAAAAACATATTACATTTCACAAGGACATTTCGATTAAATTTTGCCATATTTTGGAATTAAACATTTTGTATTTTGATTTAAAACTATTTTCTCGAAAAGATTTATATTACTTTTTTCAAAGATAATATCTTTAATCTTTTAAAATTGAATCATATGTAAAATTATATAATGGTTTTATGTCTTTCTTTTTATGCTTTATTTATTGTAAAAGGGCGTAGAGTAATACTGTAATTATATGTAATGAGCTGTATAAATATTGTATAATAATAATATAATATAAGGGTGGGATTGTACCCTTGTTTATTACCGTGAAAGGACCTCTAGATTTTGAATTTTTAGGCCTGCTCTTGATGTGATATTAAGCGGTTTCCTTGA
The DNA here is from genome assembly GCA_032357055.1 of Geukensia granosissima. NCBI lineage: Eukaryota > Metazoa > Mollusca > Bivalvia > Mytilida > Mytilidae > Geukensia > Geukensia granosissima. Next base: position 14,564 of record JAULBM010284621.1, read on the forward strand.
TGTTTACTCAATATCAATTGTTATCAACATTAACACAATATATTGTCATTCGTGTCCTACATTTCAAAGCATTGCTAAAACAACAAAAACATGGACCAATAACAAAAATATTTCTAGAAAATCTAGACATCAAACAAAACCATATAAAGCCTTGGTTTTTTGCGTCCTCTAATTAACGATTTAATTCCTTCTGACCCTTTGATATCTAAAATTATTCATTTTGAGGAACGGCCAAACCATAACAAACAGAAATATCAAAATTAGGTTGAAGATCAGTAGGCAATGCTCTGTAAGCAAGAAACACATAATGAAAATTCACAACACTTTATAAATGTTTTACTAATGGTTATCATCTGTGAAAAGGAGTACCCCAGCAAAAGCACTGTGTCTGTATTGATCAGATATAACTAAACCTCTAGTATTTGTTGTTATTTGAACATACACTTTATCGTTTTGTCTGAGCGACAAAATAGATGTTCTTGAAGCAGACGGACTGAAAAGGCTCTGTCCGCTCCCATCGAAATGTATAACTGTCTTTTGTACACCATTTACTACTAAACTGCTTACAACGCTTGAGGCATAATCGCCATGAATTGTGTACGAAAAGAGGTAAGCGCCGTGAACTGGAGCAATAAATATACCGATGTCTTTCGAGTAAGCATCGCCGTAGTTTGTTATAACCTGATCAAAGACAATGGTCATGTCTGCTAATCCTGTATGATCCAAACTGTGAGTAAGAATTTCATCAAAGCCAATTTTAGGAGTAATATCGCCAACTTCAGGAAGTAAAAGTCCTGTAATTCAAATATTATTGTCTGTTAAAAATAGTTTTTATCCTGCATTAAAATGTTAATAATTTGGATATTGACTTTAAAGACTCTAGTAAATATCAAGTCATTAACACTTACTCAAAATGACGGTCAATAAATATAGATTATAACATGCCACTTTCCATACCAACCCAGGTATCTTTCCCATATTGGTCCCGCGGGCTTTTAAAGCCCAAGTGACGATATTTGTCAACGGAAAATATTAATGTTAAAACGAAAGTTACGTGCGATGATCTATTTATCACATATTTTCGTCCAAAATTATTTTTGATTTTACATGTTTACTGAACATAGTTTTCTAAATTTAAACAAAATAATTATATTTCACGAATATTCAAGAAGTAAATACATTTAAGTAGTAGAACAGCTCACATTAATCAAAGCATGATAGTACAGCCGAAAACTACAAAAACGTGACGTCATAATGCTCTTGGAATGTACAAGAAGGGCCGATATGCTTTTGTATAATAAAATCCATATCAACCAATCCTAAAGGCATGATAATCCCAGTTAGTATATGGGGACAGTTCAGTTATAATTTCTCAGGAGGATATGAGGAGGATACGATATGACGTCACAGGTGACGTCACCGAAAGTCACGTGGACCGGAAATGACGTCACTGGAAGTCACATGGACCGTAAGTCACATGATGTCACAGATGACGTCACCTTTGAGTATGGGTATGAGGGCGAAGCCCTTGTAATAGAGTTTTACGCATGCGCCAGCTAAAGCGCGCCATTTTTTCCAGCGCATTTTCGGATTTTGGTGTTTTTATCATATGTTCGTGGATGCTCGGATGTTATGGGTGTAAAGGCGAAGCCCTTGTACTAGGAGTAGACTTATGCGCATGCGTGAGCGATCTTTTCATCTTCGTCGTTGTTTTCAAGGGACATCACTCTGTTTTCCCGCCATTTTTGGTTTTTCGGGAATAGTCGGGAATGAACATGGATTTTCGAGAT
>JAULBM010284632.1:0-16352 GCA_032357055.1 Geukensia granosissima
CACGAAAGCAACAGTCAGCAGGAAGACATGCCACTTTACCCAGACACATTATTCTGACTCTGGGCCGACCAGTCTTTACTCCTTAATGCTGCATGCTTAGGGAAGAAGCAGCAAATACCAATTTAAAAGTCTTCAGTTTGACCCGGCCAGGGATCAAACCCACAACTTTTCCGCACTCGAGGCAATCACACTAACCATTACACCACCAAGGCAGTCCATTCATTTTTGAGACTTGGTGAGAATTTTGAAGGTTTAACTATCTTAATTTTAAAATATATGATCATCAACTAATTTGCCATTTAAGTAAAAATATTGTCTAAAAACCCCAGCTTAATAGTGACCTCATCAATAAAAGGCCAAGAAATAGTGTGTGTCATTGATAATCAGTGCATACAGACTGATAATCACTTTTTTTTGAAAATCAGTCAAATGACGTGAAAGTGCATAACGATAAGAGAAATATGGGTAAACTATGGCCAAACAGATAAATGTAAAGGTTCAATGAAGAAATTGATTAAACTTATTTCTACAAGAAATCTATTGTTGTTGTTTGTTGAATGGATATTATAATTGTTTTTTTCTTTTTAGATAACCAATGCAACAGAAAAAGCTGCCAAATGTTTTAAAGGGGTCAAAGTTGAACATAAAGAGAATTTAGTAGTACCGTTTGGTGTTCCTTGATGTTAGAGTAGTGTGTTAGGTTTTATTGAATGACTGTACATTTGTACATAAACAACATGTATTTATGTATATAAGATGAATGAATTGTGTGAATGTGGTCTGCTCTATAAATTAAGGATGAAATGTGAAGAATTAATGCTGTTTCTGCATTTATGTAATAGGAAAAATTTGAAAAAATTTTGTGTCTAGTTGCAGTTGTTAATTTATGACATTAAAGGGTTTTAAGTAGCATCTAAAGTAACATTTCAGACAAACCTTGTTGAATTCTTTGTCTAAATTATATTAATAAATGAATTTACATTAGAAAACCGTCAAAATATTTTTATTACCTTGCATAGTTATATTTTTTGTTTTGACACAATGGTAAAAGCCACAAAATTAATTTTTTTTTTCACTTAAGTGGAGGTCAAACAAAAGCATTAATTTTACAGAAACATTTTGTAATGTATGAGTGCATTTCTGTTACATTTGAGTTATTTTAAGTTCGATATTAAAAAACCACATCAAAAAGTGAGAGACTCAGTTGTGTAAATCATACTATACATGTTAATGCTATAATATAGTTCTTTAAAATTTTGTAAAATCAAAGCCTTTTGAACAATTGATATAAAGTTTTCTAATGCATGTTGATTCTTTCAAAAAATCAAAATATTAAAATGTCACACATGTTTGAAGAATCTTAGAGGTAAAAAAGCATACTTCCTATGATGGTGGCTAGCTGTAGAGTTGTAATGAATCACCACTGATGAATTACTTCTATCGCCTATTCCAATTCCTTCATTTAGTGCTGAAACTCAACCCAGTACAAGTAAACCAAAACTACATTAAAGTGAAGGGATGATAGGTGGCAATAAGATGTTATACATTGATACAGATTGTTACACAAAATTTGAAGTGATCTGAGCGGTTGGTTTAGTTACACCTAAACTGCACACTGCCAGAAATATATTCATTTGCAAATACAATGACTCTCCATTTCGTGAACTTAATTTTGACATATTGTTGGGAGATTCATTAGTTCTTTAATTTTTCTGAGGATATCTTGTGAGGTTTTGTTTATTTCGTCATTTTCTTAGTTTGTTTTTATGTTAGTTTATATTGAATTTTGGTTCCTTTGAATAGTAATAAGATTGTTTATGAGACATCACATTTTATTTGACATACAATAAATGGAATAGAAGACCTGATTTTGATATTTTGTGCTTTGATAGGTTTAATTCTCATGAGATAAATTTTTTCATTGTGATACAAAACAAAATGCTGTATGGTATATCATTAATTGACCCTTATTTAAAAATAGAATTGTGAATACAAACAATATGGTAAACAACACTTTCTAATCCCGTTTTTAAATATAATTAAAAAATCATTGATTACATTTATTTTTCTTATCTAACATTCCAATTCAACATGATTAAATGATCAGATTTTACATTATATTTCTGCTACACAACACATGTTTGTATGAGATTAGATATATATGTATGCATTGTTATGCCAAATTGTGATATTTTCATTGTCTCTGTCTTCGTTTTTTTGTGATGCCCATGCTAAGTGATTTCTGTTTTTTGTGTATGGCAATTATTGATGCATTTCTGAAATTATGGATGCAGGTTAGAAAAATGGTGCATATAAATATTTTAGACTTGTATACAGATTGTGAAGCATTTTTGTGTGTATTTGTTAAATGGATAAGTGCTGCATATATGTGAAACTAATTGTTTTATTTTCATTTCTGAATTGGATAATTCCATAGGTTTTTCAATGAAATTTTAACGAAATGCCAAAATATGAAAACATTTAGTGATCTATGTTTAAATTGAATATGTCATTGAGGCCCCCTTCACACTACAAAAGTTAATCCGGATTAACTCAGGTAAATGTGGATAAAGTCACTTTGCGTTCACACTAGGTTTGATTTAATCCGGATTAAATTAATTCGAATTAAGTTAATCCGGATTAAGTTAATCCGGATCAATTTAATCCGGATCAAATTGTAGTGTGAACGCAAATGTGGATTAAATATGACGTCATAATTGATAACGTTTATTATGTTCGATTGATTTCTTTGTTTCAATTTTAATCCGGATTAGGTTAAGCCAGAACCCAAACACTAGTGTGAACGCAACAGGTTACCTGTAAACTGGCTTAAATTGATCCGGATTAAGTTAAGCTTAGTGTGAACAGGCCCTAAGTTAGGACTCTTGTTTAAGATTGTTTTGGTTCTGGTGTTTGTGCCGAGTAAATGACATTGCATTGTAACCGAATTTCCAACATTTTGTCTTTGAGCTCTTCTGATGAGTTGTAATTCAACGAAATGGCCATACAGTGTATCAAATTGATATTGGTATTTTGTGATACATCTATCAACATTTATAGGATGAAAATGTTACTTTTTAGCTGCATTTCCTATGTATTTGTTATACAGTACCTTTATTGAAGGGGGGGTTTATAATCTGGTCAAGGGTGATAATTTAATATACCAATATTAGTTATTTAAAAGCTATTTGGGGTCTTTGTTTTACCAACTTTGTGTCACCACCATAATTCAAATTCAAGTGTAATATCATTAAATCCTGGTCAGAAGATTCGTCATTTTTTAAAATTAAACCGAGACTAATAATGATCATGACGATTACCTTTGTTTTTTTTTAATCCGACAATATTTATCAGTCAAGTAAATATCTGTACAAGCTTGGTTAAATTCCATCTAGGCATTTGGAAGAAGCAGCTTGACGACGTCTGATGCAAGACGATCGACGTGACCCATATATGCCAGCCTACATGAGGCAGGCGACAAAATAAACGACCAATTAATATTTTAAACTACCAAGAGAATCACAAGTGTGAACACTTAAATGTCTCAATTGAACGAACAACTTTGACCCTACAAAAATATAGACACAACCACACCCTTATTTAATGTAAATGTGCATGTCACATCATCAGTACATTTATTATACTTGGGAAATGGTCTTGATGGGATAATAAGTACCAAATTTATTTTAAAAAGTTTTTTCAACCATAAAAATGAGGCCGAGAGCAAAGACATATAACAGAGGTAAGATGACAACCCAAACAATGCTGTTTTGTCATGCTTTAGACCAAAACATTAGAGAAGAAAACAAAGGCATTACAGTCGAGGTCAAACTCCGAACAGTGCCGTTTCCGCTCATGTATTTGCATACATTAGCTAGGCATTTCACCCAACAAGGAGGATTTGTCGGAGTGTTATTTCAAGTTTCTTGAAAAAATTAAACCTTTCAAATTCTGACAGTTTCTTGTTTAAACTATTTAAATCGCGACAAACTTTGAAAATTTTTGAATCAACATAAAACATTTCAGATTTACAGAAATCAAACAAAACCTTCAAAGATTTATTTATCAAGTCGTTTGCAGCACGTGGCGAGATGGTTGATTGTCACAATACGGACAAAACGTCATGGGGTACGGAAATTCTCGCACTAAGATACATAAGACGTAACCCGAAGTGCCTATTAAGGAGGGTAACCGAATGCTAAATACTGTATAGTGTTTGTGTCGAGGTATCCTAATCCAAAACGAAGTAAGTATAAAAATTTCTCGGAAAGGACATTTAATTTTTGCAACAGATTTTAAAGGATTTTCGTTTTTTACAACATTTTTTTTTCTATAACAGTATGTAATTCATTTCCTTTCAAACAGGTCTTGACAACTGGCTAAGTAAATAGCCTCGGTTACCTCGTGTACACATGCAGTGACATTGAATCAGAGGCTTCAAAACTATTTACCAATGGTTTGCCTATAAATGTAGTACTAATGAAATTGTTCCGCTATATTGAATCGTAGAACCGTAACGACCTTTATAGCGCTTTATTAAGCAAATAAAAAAGAAATTCCGGATAAATTTGAATGTTGCTAAATAAGATATAATCATGATTTTCTTTAAAGCATAGCTGGAACCATCAAATTATCTTTAAAAGAAATATCTTACGATTATTGAAAATTAAAACAGTAATAATAACTGTAGTATAATGCTTTAGGAACAAACTATTATCACACTTTGATTAAAATGGTAAATCTATGAAACCAATAAGCCCCAATTTTTCACCTAAAATATTGATACTTTTGTCAAACCATGATTTGATCTTCTAAATCTGATGTATTTGGTGAATAACATGACAAATCCAATACAAAAATTAAAAGAAATTTGAAACTAAGCTGCTTGGGAACGTCATACAAAAAATGACGTAAATTAGAGGGAATTTTATTGTTTAATAGTCATCGTAAAATATTATCCATACATAAATGAAACAGAATTAATAAGTTTGTGATTTGTATAAGGAAATCTAGATGTTGCATTTATGTAGTATTAGAAAATTTTAAATCCTGAAAACTCCAATTTTTCAATTTTCCGTCGTTATTTTAATGTATATAGGTTTTACTGCCAAATAACAGCTTACATTTAAGTACCGAACATAAGGATTTCTTCCGTCAATTTAATGAAGTAATCCTTCATGTTATCACCCCTGTGCGAAGCCTTATCCACAAAAAATAGAAAAAAATTGTGCTTTATTTAAGGGTAAGGGGTATTATTTTTTATATTTTGAAGAGGAAAAATTATAAAAATCGTATCGAATTTGCTTCAAAATAGAGATAATTGATGTAGAAACAAAATAAATCTAATCACAAAAAATTCCCTTCAGAAGTTTTAGCAATATAAAAAAATCCCATATTTTTGCTACAGTAATAGAGTTGCTGAACTTTTTTTACTTATCTTTGTGCAGCTTATCATTCAAAATGCTTTTTCTGCAAAATTATTTGAAAAGCGGCAAACATTTACAAAATAACAAAACAAAAGCCTATTTTTTTTCTTTTCTGTCTCCCTTTGTTAAGGGGTATTGGTATATTTTTAGAGATGATTTTTTACGTTAGGAGAGAAAGCCTACATATTATAGGCGCATTTGAAAGGTATTGTCTGCAGCTTTCCATTACTTCTAAATTAATAGGTCTTTCTTTAATAATGGCGCTGCCAATGCTTTCGGAAACATACTTACCTTGAAAAACTAAAATCTGAGGGTGGTACGAAACTTTAGCCTTGCATAATTAGCCTATCCTAATTTTTATAAACATATAACATCCTTTTGTATAGACCCTAGTATAGAGTCCAGGGGGATGTACAGTACGTCGACCTAGCTCCCTGACTATTATTTTAAAGTAAATATACTGATACACAATAAGTATACTTGACCATAGAATTCCAAGGAAATTAGAGCATTTTAACTCGATAGAATACCCAAAAGACAAGTGACAATCTTAAAAATCATTGCAAATACTTCAAGTCATATTCTAATGCTGTAAACAAATTCGATATTCGATATTAAATAGATTCATAAAAGGAAACTAGAACTTACAAAACAATATATTAAATAAGCACATATTAAACCTCCAGTTCTGTTCGCAGCCAGAAGCGAGCGAAAACTGCTGCTGAGAGAGTTTAGTTAGAATTCGTCAGGAAAGAGGGTGAATCAATGAATAAAAAGGCTCAGATTGAAGCTCATAGCACTGTTGTAAAGTAGAAAGGTCTAGTGTCTGCAGCGAAGCGGAGGCTTAGCACTTAGGGGACAAACAGTATAAGACCGTATTATAATTACCGAAATAAACAACAAAGTTGTCGTTTATATGTTTAAAAAGCAAATGCAAAATCAAGAGACGTAACTAAGATTCCGTCTTAGTCTGCACCAATGTCTCATGTTCAGGTCACTCCTCTTGGAAAAATTCTTTCGTTCGCCTATAGTTCACAAACTGCGATGACCACAACATATTTTCATCAGTCAGTATCCTAATCATAGTGTACCGTTTACAAGTTCAGGTCATTTTGGAGGTGTTACTGTTTATACTAAATATAAATAAATTTGCTTGTAAACTGGTTGTGTATGACACCTCTTCAATTCGCCAAAAGATGGTCTTTGCTCGATGCGTGTAATAATAGGAATATGAAAAAGAGTACAGGAACGATAGGGCCACCCGTTGATGATCGAGCAGAATCAAACAGAAATGAGCGATGTCCTTTTCATAATGCGGGACATTCTTTGAATATCTGTAAAGCTTTTAAGCGACGACCAATTCTTGATCGTAAAAAGTATTTGATAGAAAAGGGTCATTGTTTCTGTTGTTGTCACTGTGAAAACCGTGTTTCCCGGGATTGTATAGTAACACCTATACTCTATGTCAGAGTTTGTCGGAGCGTGTAAAAAGGTTGTGAAAGAAAAACTGTCTATCGAATTCTTATAAAATAGTGTTTATTTTGTAGATTGAAAAAAGTGCAAATAACTTGCAGTAATACTTTAAAGCAATCATAATGTATTTTAGGCTGCGCCGAGTTTTTAATTCTCTACGGGGATTTTACATTATAACAAGACCGGGAGTACACATTGTCAACATTGCGTAATAATTAAGTAATTTAACTAGGAATAAGTAACCTGGAAAAAAGCATAATGGCGCACCTGAATGGAATTTTAAATGTAATCTTCTGATATGTTTTGCAAGCGGCGGTCCGTTTATAAAAATGTGCGCAATTTTTCAAGTTACTTTATCTAGGTCAGCGCTCCCGCCACAATCAAAGATGGTCAACCTTCAACGTTAAATCCCCGTAGAGAATTTTAGGGGTAGATAATTATATGTAAAACAATTTAACATAGTGTAAGTTCTGGACTGTCTATCGTGGGATAATTCTTATTTTGATTTATAATAAATACAAAGGCGGAAACCCACATATAATTTCAAAAACGCACATATAATTTCAAAAAGCCCGAAATTCGCACTCCAGAAAAGCTTGACATAGAGTACAAGTGTTCATTATGCAACATCACAAAACATCCTTATGTGTTGCATCGAAATCGTACCGATCAGCAGCATGAAGGACATGATTAAAAGACGGACAACAACGAATCGTCTGTAATTTCTAGTCCAACTTATAACATTCCAAAGCCGTCAAATATGTCGAAATGTTCAGCAGTATGCGGCGATATATTTGTCGGAAGTTTGTGCGGACAAACCGTGCTCGTAAATTTTTTAGTGAAAAAAAAAACTCAGATAAAGTTGTGCGATCAAGTGCTTTTATCGAAGATTACAGTAAGAGACTCTATCCACACCGAAACTATTCGATGAGCTTGGAATACTTGGGCAATTTATAAATGTTACAATGTTGAATTGTTGCGGTAGTGTGTCTTTGGCAGGGAGGCATAGTTCCGAACTTTATGTTCGTTCCCAAGATGGAAAAACACCAATTAAACTACCCAGAATCAAAGAATGTGACTCAATATTATGTTACAAAACTGAAATAGCTACACCGGAAGTTGCTAATGCATATTTATATCTTAGTAGAATATCCAAGTAGTTGCCACATTTGGAAACTTGTATGAAAATTAAGCTGTTAATCGGAAGTGGCTAACCGTAAGCTCACCATGTTCATGAACAAATAGTTGTTGGACAAACCTTTCCCTCAGCTAGGTAGTAGTTGACGTAGTGTGCTTTGTAAGGTTTATACACCATATTATAAATTTGCGTGGTATAAGTATTCTTGAATCAGTCCACAACAATGAAACCCAAAAAACAAAGTGAAATAAAAATGTTCCCAGAAAAAAACGCCACACTTAAACTTCTTTCATTTAAAATTTTGGATGGTATTGTACAATTCCGGTTTGTGACCATTGTTTGCTATTGTCCCTCAAATTAAATCAGCATTTATTCTAGCCATCGATTCTAGGTAAACTAATAAGTAAGTAACATTTTATATATTGATGCCTATATGTTCAAGACGAATAGCTATTTTTGTAACCAGTAGAGTTTTAGCCATTGTCCAGTTCATCACAAACTGCATTTCCGTAGGAATATTTATCGTGTTATAAAATGACTTCTTAATAGATTAAAATGATTTTTGTACACTTACACAAGTTGGGTTAATGTTTCTGAGACACTGTTATTATTATAATTATTATTGGATGTTCATGAGACTCTGTAACAAAAATCTTTTTGCTAACACAGTAATACATAACTTCGGTAATTCGTACTTCATTTTGTCATGAAATTTAATGCTTTATTCAGCCAAGTCAAGATACATGCATTTATTTCTACATTCACATACACAAAACATACATGACCATTTGTTTCTTTTGTCATATTTGATACAAAATGTATTATAAGAAGAATTTTTATAAGGTATAATTTGTAATTTGATATGTTGTACGCATTCTTTTCTTTAGCATACTTAGTTTGATGTGTTTGATAGAGTTCCACCAATAACTTGTCATTTAAAAATATTTAAAGTTATTTTCTGTATGGAACTATACACCTGGAAAAGAGATAAGCACCCCAAATATTTTTCAGGATTGATTATTGAAAACAAGGTTTAACTTTCATATGTTCATAATTTCAACCATAATTTAAAAAATGTGAGGGTTTAGGTGTGACATTTAAATCAGCCGCATTTTGCTCCCTTTTACACGTGCAATATGCAATATTTTCCTCGTACATCAAATCCTTATTTAAGTCCCGATTTTCTTAATGCAAATTCATTTTAAGTTAGAATTGCAAGAAAACGGATATCAATCACAGGCAGAGTTAGCAAATTTTTGGGATGAATTCTTATGGTATGTCCTAAAAAGCGATAAGCAGACAGCTTGGATATCATTACACAGTGATCAGCCGTTTGATCAGAAAACATGTTGCCATCCAGAAGTTAAAGGACCGTCCTTGATCTTGTCGATTATCTGTAACAACCCAACATGAAGATAGGAGCATTGGTAGATTGGTCAGATGAAATTCGTTTGCAACAAGCACCCGTCTTAAGAGGCAGTGGTTACCTGGTCGCAATCTGGCAATCATAACAGTACGAAATCCTTAAAAATCGCCCGACACTTGCTGATCGCCATCTCAGGGAGAGGTTGGCCTGGTGGTGAGCAAGACAGAACTGGAACCTTCAAACCTTGCGACGAATATACTGGTCAGAAAAGAGTATATTTTTACCAGAAGTAACTGATGGTCGAACCCGTGTTTCGAAGCATCGTAAAGCAACTTTCACTCCAAGAAACATTGTTTCAACAGTGCCTTTTGTAGGGGGCTAGGTTTTGGTATGGGTCTGTGTCTCCCATGATTGCAAGCTTGATTTCTTAACAATCAATGGCATCCTTACTGGCCAAAAGTACACCAAGGACGTGTTTACACTTGTCGTTTTGCCTCATTCTCACAACAACAGCGTAAAGACCTGCTTTTAAGGTTGACAGCCCTAAACATCATTGCTCTAGGTCAGTTTAGGCTTATTTAGAGAATGAATCCGTCAACACTTTTCCTTGGCCAGCAAGAAGTCCGGATTTCAAACCAAGCATCTGTTGGACCAATTTGGTAAGCGAATACAGACTTTGGAGCGTCCCAACAGACATTGCAACAGTAAGAAGCTCATTTGCACAGAGAATGACGACTGATAACAAATAAGACGTCTAACTGGCAATGTGCGGCGCAGGATTGCAGCAGTCATCTAGGCAGCTGTGGATATACCCGATATTTACTTTTTGATGACTTATTATCAATATGTGGGTCATGACTGATATTTTGTGATGTGATTTGACAATTCAATAACATTTTTGAGCTTTCACTGACAATACTTATTAAAGATTATTATAAGTGTGAAAACTGACCATATTTTGATGTCATGATATGTAAATTAATAGTTGTTGTTTTACGGTGATAATCTTGTTTTCTTGTGTCAAATAATGCCTGATTTCACTAGATAAACACGTTTAGATTATATGGTAATTTATATACAGTCACAAAAACGTCGAATCTGAGTCATTTCAAAAAACACTGGGATGCTTAACTTTTATTCCAGGTGTACATATGCGTGATGAGACCAAATAAAATTTCTTCTAAGGCATATTCGACACTAGACGGCGCTTCTTTTATATCAGGAGATTGATACGAGCCGAATGAACATGTAACATTTTTCACCTTCAGAAAATAATAGGTATTAAAATTATAACTGGAATATTCACAAAGGTCATTAATCTTAGCAAGAAATTTTGGTACAGACACGGAAATTCACACAATTGATATAATGACATTTTCGATCTTGCTATATGTTTTTGGATTATATATTTCCTTTTCAATCTAGAAAAAAGTGTAAGCAGAAGAAAACCGAAGGGCGATATCATATTTGTTTGTACACCTAAAATACAATATTGTGACATACACCGTCATAATAAAACAGATGTGAACTTCAAAAAAGGACGAGGGTCGTTTAGTTACATTTTGGTCCAAGAATTTTGCAAAAAAATGTAAAATCGCAATTATTTATAATTTTATATTTTTTTTGCACTGAACAATGTATATTATAGGAAAATCCAATATATTTTTTTTTGTTAATTGGCCTAAACGGTCACAAGACATATATAAAAATATCAAAATACTAGAAATTACACAAATTGATAAAACAATCTATCAAGAACTAATGTTTGATTAAAATATCTTTATGGTGTTTCGGTGCGATGTATCTATTTTGAACAAAACACCTCCAACAAATTTAGTAGTTTTGCAGACTATTTTTCATTCTTGTTGACTTTATCAAATATACGCTGTCATTCTGTCGAAATAAATTAAAGTATACAAGAATGAGTTATTAATTATTAAAAGAAGATTTTTAAACAGCATTTTCACAACAACTTATTATTGTGTGGCACAAAATCTTAAATTTGGGCCAATCACAGGGCTTTACCTACGCTTTTCACTTAATACTACGTTCTTTGTACGCAAATGCGTTCTTGGTTTTTCTTTATCCATTTTATAACCGAACCGTTTGACTTGGAGTTTTTTAAAAAAGGGTTTTCCAATGTTGAATAAACATTTTTAATTTGTATATGCAAAAGTCTTTAAATACAAAATTACTAATGTTGAATTACCGTGGAGAATTTAGGTATGCTGTATTTACATTTTAATCGGTAACCTCTCACCAGCTGCGTTTGAATCGAAACATTGTAAAAAGTGCTCATATCTTAGCAAACCAAGGGGACATTGGTGATTTTATCTCGGTCATCTTATATGAAGCCTGATTTGATGGCCACATCAATGTTTTTTTGCTTACGAAGAGAATGTCGGGTCAGAATTTTTAAATTCCAACTCAACACGAATGTATTTACATGGTTGCACGTTCAATTTGACACGTTCAGATTTTTAATATAAATCTAGATAACGCTGAAACTAAATTTAATTGTTGTTCTACTTAAGAATAAAATCCAATTAAAATGTATTTCAAGCAGACTGTCCCTATTTTAACTATGACCGAGAATGAATTGAAGTTTTGGTTATTGACTGACAAAATCAATTCTGCTCCATTTAAACTATATTTGAACGTTTATTTATTTTTGAAATGCCTTAATTGGCCGCCTATGTCCTAAGCGGTTGCACCCTTTTCGCAGTATCATTTTTTATAGTGTTTATTGTTGAAGTACCTTATATTTTGTATGATTAAACTGTGTCTATTTTACTTTTTAGATTGTTTTTGTTGATAAATTTCTATATTACAATAAAACTTAATTTTTCCGAACGCATATTCTACACCATTTTATAGGCTATCTATAATTGATAAGACATATCGAGTATGTTCCATAATTGCGTAACGGTAAAACCAGCAAGCGCAATCATTATTACAATGTAATGTAGAAAATGAAATAAATTCATACTTTAGCCAACCTATTTATTTGAAATCAATACCATAACAATTTTGCACCTAAACATACAATATTGTCATATCAACAGTCATAATAAAACAGATATGAACCTAAAAACAAATAGCAGCAATACTAATTCTTCTTACAAGAAGCCGTTCTCGTTTTGTCGTCATCTGTAACACTAATTAATAACCGTTTACCAATGTTCGACACGTATGGTGAATATTTATAAAAGGAATTCGAAAAAAACCAAAAGGGGAAGACAGACAAGACCATGGCCAACAAAATGAAACGAAAAACAAACATAGAGAATACAACAATACACTGAAAACTAAAGTTAAAGTAATACGAACCCTACAAAAACCAGGGTGAGTTTCGATAATCCGGAAGGCTAAGCAACTCCTGCTCCACAAGAGGCATCCAACGTGTTATTCAGTAGTCAAAGTCTGTATATTGTCACAATCGATGTTATGCACAACCGGTACATAAACGGATTTGTATTCATGACAGTCGGAAGATATTCATTGTCATCTTTGAAATGCATATTTCTTACCGATCAACCAAATCATGATGACGACCGAAAAACTTCCGGAGTGATGACTCTAATCTTATTCTAAGAAACTCTTGGCTCGGTAGCTTTCTTGTCAGCTGCAACCCTCTATCAATAAAATCCTGAGAGGAAGCACAAGCCCTAGAGTAGCTTATCAATTGAGAAATATACATTCCGTAAGCAGATGCGGTAGGAATGTTGCTAGACATGAACGGAAAGTTTACAATCGGAAAATTAAAGCCATCATTCTTGTCGTAATGTTTTGTTCTTAACCCGCCCTTACAGTCAAACGAATTCGAAGATACCAAAGGGGCAGACAGAAATCGTTAAGTCGGAACATGGCCAACAAAATGAAACGAAAGACAAACATAGAACACACAACACTACACTGAAAACTAAAGCTGGAATAACACGAACCCTACAAAAATCATGGTGAGTTCAGGTGCTCCGGAAGGGTAAGCAACTCCTGCTCCACTAGTGGCATCTGTCGTGTTACTCAGTAGTCAAAGCCGTTATATAACCACAATTGATGTTAGTCACAACCGGTATAGGAATGGATTTGTTTTTATGACAGTCGGAAGATATCCAGCATATTGTCATCTGTGAAATGGATATTTTGTTCCAGTCAACCAAATAATGATGGCGATCGAAAAACCTCCGGAGTGATTATTCTAATCTTTCCCTGAGAAACCCTTGGCTCAGTAGCTTTCTTGTCAGCTGCAACCCTCTATCAATCAAATCCTGATAGGAAGCACAAGCCCTGGAGTAGCATATCAAATGAAAAATATACTCTTCGTATGCAGGTGCGGCTGGAATGTTCCTAGAATATGAACGGAAAGTCTACAATCGGAAAATCGAAGGTATGTCTCTTGTCGTAAAGTTTTGTTCTTAACCCGCCCTTACTGTCAATTTCTAGGTGTAAGTCTAGGTTAAGGCCTGTTCTATAGTTTATAATTTAAATGAAACTGAACATAGTCTTGCCTGTCTTCCGACATAACGATTTCTGTCTGCCCCTTTGCTATCTTCGAATTCCTTTTATGAAGAAAACGGAGAAGTTTTCATTCATTGTATTGCACATGGTAGATGTACTTCCTGCTAGATTTGGCTGCTTATTTCGATTTGTTTGGATATGCGTTCTTCATTTTACATTGCTTGGATGGCGGCTTTCCTATTTTTTGGTTCTATTTCTACTAATTAGAGGTTACTCCTGGAAATGACCATAAAGCATATCAAATTGTCAATACTTATTCAATATTGTTGAACTTGTATTTTATTTTATCTGTTTCCTTTTGGATTGCTGCAATACAACCAGAACCACTCACTTTTAGCCATGATATAAATTTTCCATGTACTGTTGTTAGTAGAAGTGAAACTTACCAATCACCCCGAAGGTTTTTACATTGGTCCAAGACAATTTTGTAATATTTATTTACAATAATATTGCATTTTTCATAAAATTGTTTTAGTCGTTTATTTTACTATTGGGAAAATGTGTTTTGATTGTTTTCTTATTTCTGTGACAATAATAAATAAATTGTGTTATGTCAAGTTAAAATCCAAAGAATTTTGTTAAACAAATATATGGTGAATTTTGATATAATATATGTACATTTTTTCAAGTGGTAACAACTTATAAGAAGCAGTCAGAAATTAAAGCATAGCAAACGAAGTACTCAAATCCAAACAAATCGAAATAGGTAGTCAAATACACCGGTAGGGACTGCTAGATGCAATACTTTTCGAAGCCTTTCCATCTTTTAGTGTTTTAAAATTTAAACGAATGCATAATATATCTATAATATTATATGATTTATCTCAGAAGTGCTTGTGAATACCGTTTGGACCTCTGGTCCACCAGCAAAGACATCCTCCCAATGGTTTGTTTATAAAGACAAGTTTACCTGGAATAGTAAGATTATGGGTACATCTTATGTAGGATTAAAGTTTACTGACAATATGTCTTAGCAAAGACTCATTTAGATTGTACTGATGTAACAAAAAAAATCTGGAAAATGAATAATTATGTCCAACTGAGAAATGGGCAACTCGCAACCTAGAAAATAAAGGTTGAATCTTACTCGCCACCACAAATTTCCCCTACATATCAATTTTCGTTGAAATAAAACAGTGTTGGGTTTTACCAATTTCGGATGCCATACGATAACCGATCCCGCTTTCTTGCATGAATTCCTTCCACTCACTTTTCTGAATATTCATTATAAGTTTCAAGCCATTCTACGTGACAGCTTCTGAGTCCAGTGTAGAATACCCATGTGAGAGATCAGAAGTGCATTTTCCAAAGAGACAAGACAAATTTGAAACAAACTAAAAGATAAAACGAAAACAAAAGGAACAAAGGCTTGGAATCCACGAATTTCTGTACAAAAAGGAGTGTGATCAGTTGCTCATGAAGGGTAAGCATTACCTGTCTTGCGCGCAACACCCGTCGTGGTTTCCTTAATGTCAAAATAATGAATCTTCCCTGTTTGAACGTATTATTGTGGCCATTTTAAAATTTTTTTGTCATTCGAGGCACACTGCAATGAGAGGTCTTACGGTTGTAAAGATTTGTTACTGGCAAAAATAGGTGGAACTAAAAAAATAATAAAGTAACGGAAGAATAGCAATGTGTCATCCGATTTTTTTTTTTCGGGGTGCCACAACAAGAGAATACCGATTTCAATAAAGCCTGCTTACTGGATCTTGTCCTTGTCTGTCATGTGAAATAGCTATTGTTTGTAGTTAACTCAGATTTGAGTAATTCGATTTAGGAATGTAACATCACTTAGTTATAATATTATGAAAAGGGAAAAATATGGAGTCAGGGAGACCACACATTTAATCCAAAAGCTGTTGAAAGTTCAAACCTAGAGGCCTCTACGATGCCCTCTACATAATAGAAACGAATCTAAAAAACTTAAGGAGGTTTGGGTGTCTTCCGAGGTAACATTAACAACTTTATTTTATAAATGATTACATTATAAAATTATGCATCTTTAGACGAAGCAAGACAACTTGATTAGTAATCCTAATTTTTCTTGCATTTTCTGATAAGACATGATAAAAGCAAACTTTTCCTGTTTTATTTTAAATTCAATCATTCTATGTTCTCTTAAACATGAAAAATATATAGTTTGTCCCTATATGATCAATAGTTATTTGAGGTATTTTACACAACCTGTTGCTTGGAAACAAAATCCGTGACATGTACTTTCGATTGCAATTTTTTGAATCACACAATTCATGTTATATTTTGGCAAAGTATAACATTTTTTATCGATTTTCAATTAAACACTTCAACCTCCTTTATCACAATATTTAATGGCAACGGATTATAGAATAAAAAAAATGTATAATTTTTACGTAGACTTTTTATTTTGTATAATATCAGCCTTAAGGTGTAGTAAAACTTGTACATATAA
>JAULBM010284662.1:0-16350 GCA_032357055.1 Geukensia granosissima
ATATAAAAAATTAATGATACGCGATTTAAAAAAAAATATATAAAAACCGATGTAACGTTTCTTTTTTGACTAGTATAGAAAACGGCTTTTGACAAAAAGATAATAAGCAAAAAATTCCAGGTGAAAATATTTAAGTCATCAGTTCGTAGAAATGTACTGCCGTTATCAGGGCTTGATTTTTCGATATTAACTTTGTAGCAATGCAGTTTTTTTCCTCAGTTTCCACTGGAAATACATTTAATTCAACATGTTCAACGGTAATTCCCAAATTACCCAAATTACCCTGTATCAATTTTAATCCCCTTTAACTTCTTAACAAACAACGGAGACTTACCAAATTACCATTAACATACTAAAAACCTTCTCGGAACATAAGTAATACAACGTAAATTTTCCGATTTACCATTAATCTCTGAATATCACTAGATCTAGGTAGTTGACTGAAGATTAGCCGAATTATTATTTATCACTTAGTTTCACTAATTTACAAAGTCTTAAATTTAGCATGCTAAGTCTTCTTCATCCCTAGAGAGTATCGGTCACTGATATATGAAAAAATTGATTAACCGTTACCCAACTATGCCCTGCAGGAAAGCAGATATCCCAAAATACCATTGATCACTTAGTATCTCTAATAGTACCAATCTAGGAATACAGTTATACTACGGATTAACTAGTCGAGAAGGAGTTGTTTACCTTTCCGGAGCACCTAGGCTCAATCTTGTTTCAGTATTGGTCAATCATTCATTGTGCTCTTTTCTTATATTTTTTCTGCGTTTTGTAAATTTCAGAAGCGCATAAGAAATGTTTATACCGAAGGAGACTCCATTTTATAGATCTCTAGCTAAATTATGATTTTTGGTTGTTTGTTTGACTGGGGTTTAACTCCACTTTCAACAAAATTTCAGTCATATCGCGGCGGTTTTTACTGGTGGAGAAAGCCGGAGTACCCAGAGAGAACCACCGACCTTAGGCAAGGTAACTGACAAATCTCATCACGTGCGATGCGAGTAAAACGCAACCCGTTTAAGTGTGGTACAGATCCAGCTGCGAATTCACTCTGTATAAGTGATCGGCTACAGTGATCTGTACAGGTAAGATTAATAAAAAATAGGAGATGTGGCATGATTGTCCACGAGACAGCCACCCACTAAATGACAGTAGAATTTAAACTTCTACAGGTACTATTATGGCCTTCAAAAATGAACCAGAGTCCATACCATAACGGAAGCGGTAAAAGACCCCAAAATACAAAATGTGAAATTATTCATAAAACACGACAATCGAACTAATCTAATGCAAAAATGGTGAACATATGACAATAAATGACTAATAAAACAACGACAACCACTGGACTACAGGTCCTGGCTTGGGACAGGCACATTATTATGTTGCACATTAGTATGTCAACTACCTAGATCACTCGGTTACCCAGGCCCTCTTCTATTTTAATGTTGTGAGGTACCTGTTAACAATTTGATAGTCATCACTGTCAGTTATCAATTTACCATTATTTTTTTGAAAGCATCAATATAATTTATCTTTTTCAAATTGTAATTGTGTTAATAAAACAATAAGTTGTCCTCTTCTGGGATTGACATTAACCCGGATTAGAATTAAAAAATGTTGTCGAGCGAACGAAACTGTCATTCACAGAGGTATTTCTTAGGCTCAATCAAAAAGCTTTTTAAGTTTGCAAAATTTAAAAAATAAAAGCATCGATTCATAATCTATAAGTATATCAAATTATCAATTATAGCGGAATAATAACGTCTAAAGAATTTTGTGAAATAGTTTGCTAATTTAAACAGTTTTCTATTTTTTGGACTATTTCAAAACGTACATGGATTTAAGACTTCCATAAGGCTTTTACAACTATGTTTACATTTAACAATATAGTATTAACTAGTGATTCCTTTGTCAATCGATGATTGATGTTGGCCACAGTAAAACTTTATGGAAAATTAGATTAACTATTAAAACGTAAAAACTGTATTCATGCGCCAGGTTATGTTATTGAATTCTACTCGGAGCAACTGCTGAATGCGATAACTAAAATAAATTCATAACCAAGACTTGAAACAGGGTTTTTTTCTGAATCGAATTTCAGATGACTTTTGTCGTCGTTCTGCCTTGGTTACTCTACAAAAAATATATAGATAAGTTTTTCAACGTACTTTATAAAACACATAAGCACGTATAATAAGTGTTAGACAAAAAACTCAATTGATTCTAATGATGCCATTGTTGACAGCTAGTTTCGTTATCACATAATCTTGTAACAAATTTTATATATTTTTGACAAGCCTGGTCAGAAAATGGTTGGTGTATATCAACAACAATAAAGAAATTTATTAATTATTTAACTACCAATCGATTCGTGTCATATAATATTTTTTGTTTGTTTTTGTTTTTTGTGTTCATTTGTTCTTTATGAATCTATGTAAAATATGATTTGTTGGTATTTTATCCTAGCTTGATATCAATAAACTGTTAAAATGATCTTAGCAAGACAGGGAATGCTTACCCTTCATGAGCACCTCATTCCACTCATGTTTTGTGGAGGAGTTCGTTTGTTTACGTTTTGTCTTTTGGTTTGTTTTGAATTTGTCTTGTCTCTTTAGACTATGCACTTTTGATCTCTCGCCAGGGTATTATACATTGGACTTAGCAATAAAATCATTGAATAAAAAAACATATAGTATTTAAAATTTACGATTTTTGTTGATTATTACACTTACTTAAAGGAAATTTTACTATTTATAGTTCCAAGATTATTAATTTTGCTACTGTGATTTTTCCTGAAGATCTTTAAAATACTGATATAATAGCAAACAATGATTCGCGTTCAGTAAACAGTGTTTAGAATATCACCGATTGATGCCGATACCACGGATTGATGCAAACTATATAAAATATTATTATAAATATCAATGTTTTTACAAAAGGAAAATAAATTTATTATGACAGATGGATTATTTTCATTCGAAATTCAATAAGTTACTGAATTGTTGTGGATTGGACGAAATTGTTGGAACACGTGGATGTTGGGTTCCATTTTTCACTCAGAAGTTTGCGAATGAATTTGTCTTCAGGATTATATATTTGTCACATCAGCATAGAACCAAATAATCATTAGCGTTTAAAAATAGTTAAAAAAATCTCAACTTAAAATCTTACGTGTGACTGTATTCATAAACAATAAGAAGTACATCCGAACTACAGATTATCAAATTGAGGATAAATAACAAACAATGATTAAAGTGGACACAATATCTGGCAAAAGAGAAAAAAAGTGTAATGATTTTCTTCAAGCCTGAAATAATATCTTTGATGATTTTCTTCATTTAGCCGATTTCAATAAATGAACCTGATGTTATCCAAATTTGTACCTTTGATGTCCGTAATGCATTCAAAATTACCGTGGTTTATGATAAACTGACGGGGTGTCCAATACAACTGTGAATGCGCAGGTAAATTGCCTGCATATTTAAAGTATACTTGAATAATACTTAGTATACTTGTAGAATTTGGTTGACGAGTTTTTCAATAGACCCTAGGCATTCCAATTGGCACAAATTGTGCTCCCCTTCTAGCCGATTTGTTTTTGTATTCATTCCAACTCTTGCGAAATACCCCCACCCCCCGAAAAAAAAATAACCAAACCGTTTAATTTGACTTTTCGCTATATAGATGATGTTTTGTCATTGAATAATTCTACGTTCAATGAGCATCTCGACAAAATACGTATCCAAGCGAACTAAAAATTAAAGAGACAACTGACTTAACACAATCTGCTTTATACCTAGATTTATTCCAATTCACACGCAGAGTTCTTGGCTAAGAGTATCAAAATTCCTCTTTCTTGCTGAACGATAGGAAGGTTTTTATGGTTACATGGATCTCACAAACTGATTCCAGTTTAACTTTGACCGCCTCGACTGAGGAAGGTCGTGGGTTCGATCCCCGACCGGGTCAGACCAAAGACTTTAAAATTGGTATTTGCTGCTTGTCCGCTAAGCACCCAGCATTAAGGAGTAAGAGCAAAGACTGAGTCAGAATAATGTGTTTGGGTAAAGTGGCATGTCTTCCTGCGGACTGTTGCTTTCGTGAGCTAGCACGTTAAAATTTCGGCTCAGCGTGTCGGCCTAGTACAAAGCAGGGTTCATCATCATCATTCATAATATGCTCTCGTCCTGAATATGCATGAAATACTTGCCACTGCACGTTAAGCAACATTCAATCAACCAATCAATCAACTAGTTTAACTTTTTTGAAGACTTCATAAACCTTTCAAGTAAAATTGTTCTCAAACTGTCTTTTCAGCTCATATGAACCAATGCTCCATGAAATATTTTACTAGCTTGGTAGTCTATGTTCAAATTCGGTTATAAGTTAATCTAAATGACATTTTACCAGCTCTGAGTGAAAAATTTAAATCAGAGATCCGAAATCTGGACAATCTGAGGTTTTGTGGTGTCTAAATTGTTTATTTATTCATCTTTGTATAAATTTTAAAAATGTACTCTATGTGTAATGACCCGTCTTGTTCATGTTTTTGAGATAGCCGTGTCTGTCGACTTGTCCCATTTAGTTTGAAATTTTGGTTTTATTTCGCTTTCTCTTGTAACGGAAGAAAAATAAAGACAAACAAATAAAAATCATACTGGCAAGGCAAAAAATGGACTTTCTAGAAGGAGTAAGACAAGGTTTTGTAAGGTTTAATTTAAATCAGATAGCCAATTCAGAATAATTTGAAATCCATTGATATAAGAAATCCTTTAGAAAACCAAGCAACTAGATATACAGAGATTGCCAAATGTTGATAAAAGCAATCTGTGACAAACAAATATTTTGTGTGATACTGCATTGTTATCTCAGGTTTTAGATAAATATTTATATTAAAGTATGGATTTTTATAAAACATATAGCAGGTAATTCCCTGAAAATTGTATTTTTTTCATTTAACATGTTAAAACATTTGGTGGGTGGCTGTCTCATGGACAATCATGCCACATCTTCTATTTTTATATTGATCTAGTGCAAATCAACAGAAGACAGGAAGAAACTGATATTCAATTTTCCAAATTTCTGTTTTAAGTTTCTCTGTGTCTTGCCAGCGAAATCTAGCTACGTTTTGCCGCAATTTTCGGTTTTTTTAAGGATTTCTGGTGCAAGGGCCTTTTTTTGGGGGTTTTTAAACTAACAGGAACTTTCACCATCTAAGGCCAAAGCTCTTCTTTTCTGAACTAATTGGAGTTTTTGTACTAAAGTGCAAGCGAGAGTGAGCTAAGTTTTTCCGCCATTTTTCGTTGTTGGATGGGGTTTTGATCGTCCTGACCTTTGGGTTTTTTATCATTTCTCGGGGTCTCCCATCTGAAAAAAGGATTATTTTTAGTTAACTATGAACTTTATGAATTTTCTTTGTGCATATGCAAGCGAGAGCTAGAGGAAAATTTATCGACATTTTTGTGTTTTTCTGGATATCTTCTTCTATATAATCTAATTGTCTGAGTATATCGAGGGCTATCGAAAGATATATTCTGCTTTCGATATTTCTCTATTTTGGGTGCGTACTACGAGTTTTCTAGTATTTTTTTCTATCATAAAGGTTCTTTCGATTGAATTGTCTTTTTTCTCGATTATCAAGGGATCTGCTGACATGCCTTTATTTGTTGTTTTTTTTTTTTGCCGTTCATTTAGACATTCATTTGTTTCATGGGTGGCAAGGTGTTCGGGAAATTTCTATCATGGCCTGATTAGATGACGAAATTTTACGAATAGAACAGAGACAAAATTGTTCTCTTTGTAATGGTCAAGTGTTCCGGCTTGTGATAGTGCGTCGAGAGATTGCAACAACTCAAAGACTTGCACAAAAACACCATCAAACTTTGACAAATGAGGGAAAATTGAGTTAGTTTTCTTAGAAACTAGGTCAACCGAGGGCACTTCCAGTTTTTTGTGGTACCTTTCAGCTGCGGTAGAATTATGTTCCGTGACAATTTTTGGTTCCTGTCACGTGACTTTGGGTTACGTCATCATCTAGATCGTAATTATAAGAGAAAACAATCAATTTACAACTGACAACAATGAGGTTGTGTAACTTGATTTATATCAAATCATCCTCTTTTTTTCAAGGTGATAGATCGAACTACGGATTCTGCTTTTAAGCTAAATAACGTATTTATACAGCAGAATAAAATGATACCCTTTGCTTTGTCGTAATCTGACGCTTTCGCCTTTAAAAAATTGCAATCAGCCCGGATATCACGGTCATAAAATTTGAGTGGATCAACCGAAATGTTTTCCAGCATTGAGTGGTCTATTTTGTTTCAATACTAAAAAGGACAGGATGACATCAACGGACAGCAAGCACAAGTTACGACAACATTTTATTTTAACTTTGAATGTGCAATGAAAAAGTTACTGTCCCATCAATTTAGCTGTTGTTTCGTCGGTTGAAATCCTTATAATGCACTTAACAAAGTTTCCGGGGCGATTCATATTTATGCAACTTACCACAAATTGGTATATCACAAAACTCAGATCGTACGCTGACGTCAGTAGTATAACACCAGGGTCCGTTTGATTCCCAATCTGGATTTCGGCAAAAATTCTTTTCCTTAGAAAGTAATTGATTAGGATGATTGTGCGGCGTCACCTCTCCCCACTCCTGACAGATTCTTCCCGTAACTGTCATATTCTGTGTACCTCTGTAATCGGTACCTTTTTGAGTTGCTTTACACTCTCTGCCACATATATTTTTCACTAAAAAAATATAATTTCAAAGTCTTGTTTATGAATATAAAGATATTAGTATCACTAAAATCATGAGTAATTAACGCTATTAAACATTTAAACAAATCTTAGCTTAGTGTTGCTTTTGGACTCAAAAACATATGCCCCTCGTGTATGCACCGGTACATATGATGTCCTTTCTAATTATCAAGTTTGATAAAAATAGTGTCCCACCAACGTATGAAGTTTCATAAAATTCAGAAGAGTAGTTTCAGAGAAGTTGCGTTGACAAATTTTGTAACGGACACACGGACACACGGACACACGGAGAGACGGACACATATCAAAATATCGTGGTAACACGCACAAGAACATATAATGTCCCATCAACGTATGAAGTTTCATAAAAATCAGATCTGTAGTTTCAGAAGAATTGCGCTGACAAGGTAATTTATGAGGACTTTTTAAGGTTTAATGGAGCATAACTCCAACAGAAAGGAGGGGATCAAAATTACGTGGTAAAATGCAAAAGTACTTATGAAGTCCCATCAACGTATGAAGATTCATAAATGTTGACACATTTCGTGACCGACAAACGAAAAGTCCAAAAACAA
This sequence comes from Geukensia granosissima, assembly GCA_032357055.1. Lineage (NCBI taxonomy): Eukaryota > Metazoa > Mollusca > Bivalvia > Mytilida > Mytilidae > Geukensia > Geukensia granosissima. Next base: position 7,353 of record JAULBM010284662.1, read on the forward strand.
TAGTGGAGGAGACATAATTAAAAAAAATTGACGCCTTCTTTAGTTTGGGTATTTACTGTTGAAGGACGCTGGACTAAACCAACGACCTTTGACAGGTAACTGACAAACCGTATCACGTGCGATACGAGTTAAACAGAACCCGTTTCTATATGGTACAAAATATAACTCATTCCGTAGGACAAAGTGATGTGTACAGGTAAGTTTAATTCAGCAATCTAGACCACTCGACCAACCAGGCAAAAATAATTTACTATAATTATAGGTCTTGGTCTTGCGTAACTAGTACTACTCGTGTCATTTTGCAACAAAAAACAGCATATGAAACTGAAATTAATTAAATGAGAAACTGAATCTCAAGAACAAAAAGGTATTACATGTGATCGCACATTAATTACGAATAAGCTTACGTACAGCAGAATGGAACACTACAGTACTCCCATCTAACATGTGGATCTGTTGTAAAGCACCAAGGTCCTAGAATCTCTTCATCTGGATTACGGCAAAAATTTGCTTCAGTTGACAGGGATGTTTGGTAACTATGGTCATGAGGAGTTGTAACTGACCAGTCTTGACATGTCAATCCTGTAATTGTCGTATTAATTTTACCTGTGTAATCCTGTCCTGTTTGACTAATTTTGCATTCATCGCCTGGCAAATAAAATCAAACTAGTCAGTCTATCTATATTATATGAAATAAATCTTTGATGTAAGTTTCTGGAACTGAATCTTTCACTATTTGCTAATTTTGGATAAACCCTTTGAGGACATCTTCTTAATTCTTCTGAAATGCAATGTAACAAAAGTTTCGGTAAATTTTGTATATTTCGCATTTTTCAGACAAGCTCATTTAGAAATTTTCCATTATAACTATTTTTGCTCAAAATATTTTAGAAAATGAAAAATATTTTGATAGATTCTATTTATTTTGACATATATTTATTCGCAATGTCAGTAAAAAACGGCTTGGCCTACCAGAATTGCAAAAATAGACATTGTTGGAACTTCAGTTTTCACAAAAAAGCAACAATAATTTTACATGAGCACAAGGCAAACAAAACACATGTAACATTTTGAACACCCGATTGTGTTGCCGGTAAGATGGTTAAACCCCTTTCTTAATTCTCTTTTTCAGATGTTGTTATTGCTTTACAAGTCCAGTGTAGAATACCCATATGAGAGATGAAAAGTGCATAGTTCAAAGAGACTGGACAAATTTGAAACAAATGAAAAGATAAAACAAAAACAAATAGAACAAAGGCTTGGAATCCTTATTTAATGACAAAATATCATCAAAAAGTAAATTCAAACGATCTGGCCAATTTCGTTTCGATATTTCGCCGGCGTGTCTGAACGAATTCCGCCTCATACGACTACAAAAAACAAGTCGTCCACTCGGGACGGACAATTTGTTTTCATTGGAATACCAAACGTCTGTTGAAAAACTCGCAATGCAAATTCCACAAACATGTAAACAGTCAGAAAATACCGCATTTTGAGAATTTCACCTTCACCGACCATCAACTTCATTTTACCGTGTCCAATACACGAAATGAAACCTTCGATAATTTCAGAAGTAAAAAATTCAAATAAATACAAATATTATTGATATTTTATTATTGTTATGAGTAAATTATCAACAAATGAACTAATGACAAGTGCTTGACACAAGTTTTTCCATTTGATTAATTTATTCATAACCTATCATCTTTTCTGTAATTAAGTGTAAAAGACAATTGTTATTCTCTCAGTCAGAATGTGATTTATTTGTCAAAAAATTTTTTTATTTAAATGTAAAAAGTTTCCGCGTGAAACTCCAGTGCACACAGTTTGGAAAAGATCACGATTTCGGTTACATGATTTACATCTATGTCAAACACGTTCAATAGTTGAAGAGCCAGCAATTGCTACATTTTTGCACACAATCTAAATGGTTAAAAATGAAAATAGTCACTTCCTAGATTTATCAAGTTTAAAACGACTATTTTTGGCGTTACTTGATATTCTTACATCAACTTTCCGAAAAGACAATTGCCATCATTTATGTGTTTTTGTGAATGAAAATACAAGTAATACATCGATACACGTTTGCTGACATTGATGCAGCTACTGTTGAAAAAACCTATTTATTTAATGCATATATTAGACCTCATCAAACGTTCCAAACATTTTTCATAATAAAAGCTTTCCTAACGCAATATTTACACCCAAAATCTTCAAAAATAAATTACCCATGCCCGTCATCTTTTCTGTCATAATCCAATTATATTCCCCCCATCAGAATATGATTCATTTGCTGTAATGGTTCTGCATGGTGACCCTACTCATTAACTCATTATCAAATGGAAGTCTCCCTAAGACTGTTTTGGTCCCCAAATCTAAAGAGAGTCTGATATTTCCAAAATGTATTTAGTGATAAATTTGGTTTTACAAATTGATTTTACAAATTTTTCAAATTGTTAGTAAATCATTTCTTAATGGTTTTAATACCAGAATCTATTCATACACAACTTTTAAAAAACGATCGCCATTTTTAAATGTATATCTCAAAAGCGAATAAGCTGACACATGTATTTTGTCATATTTTCTTACTAAAGCCCTGAACAATAGTAATATGAAAAAAAGTCTAGGATTATAGTTTGATATTATAAATCATAAGATCATTAGCGAAAGAAAAAATAAGCTAAAATTTTGGCGATGATTTGGAATTTTGAGATGTTGTCTGTTTAAAAAAAATTTGACTGGGAAATGCTTTCTGTAAGATTGGTATTATGTGTGTCTAAAATCGTAAGAAAGAATATTCATAATATGATAAAATTTTGTTTAATGAATTTTTACTAACTATGAAAGCCTTCCATGAAATGAAGCCCATGTAAATGTGGTATTGAAGCAAAGCGTTATACCTGGTATCAAGGACAATCACCAACAAACCGAATATTTGAGAAAATTTAGAATCTTACGATATAAAGTCTTTCAGTATTCCCTTAAATCATCGTGGTACAGTAAAAAAGTCCTTCTTAAACAACTTTATTCGATTAACTAATGAGAGGTGAGATGTATAAAAACCATAATTACTGTTAGGATGACATATTATATAGTATCTGCTATTTCTCTCAAAATTTACGGTTATCGGAATACCAGGACTTTAATATTATGTTTTCAAGTAAAAAAATCGCAGTTAATAATAAATGCAGCAAATTTTTGCTGCTGCCTGGATAAAAAATATTGCAAGTTATTATTAATTTTTTTGTTGATAATGAATTAATTTACAAAGATTTATTTGTAATACACTTACCAACATATTTTGAACTTCTATAAAAGACAATAGAATCGTGACAATCTTCCCATTCACCATGACAACAGTTAGATATTCCTATTCTACATTCCTCGGTAGATTTGACATAGTATCCACCACAACATGAATCGCCATACTGTTGACAATAAATTCCACACTCAATAACAGAACTAGCTCTAATGCTTTTTAACGGATAGTTATTTGGCAGAAAAATACGCTTATTTCGGTGAAGACCGAAGATTTCATCATTAAATTTGGAATTGGCAAAATCAAAGTAAATTAGCATGAAAACAATTAATTTCGATATTGAGGTTTTCTTAGTAGAGCACATTATCTTATCTGAGATTGCAAGAAAATATTAGAAATTGAATGCACATGTCATTTATAAGAAGATTTCATGAACATTAAAAATGCATGAGTTTAAAAGCTATTGAAATCTTTATAGCATTGAATGCGGTTGGATTCTAAGAAGATCAGTAGTTCGGATTGATTGATTGAATCCAGTGACAAATATGTCATGCATATTTCAGAACCAGAGCATATTATAATGGGTGAAGATGAATGACCCTGCCTTGTACAAGGTAGTCACGCTTAGCCGGATTTCTAATTTGCTAGCTTCTGCGTGCTTAGCGGAGAATCAGCAAATACCAGTTGTAATGTCTTTTGTTTGTCCCGGCTGGGGAACAATAGCACAACCTTCCACACTCAAGGCGAACACGATAAACATGACACCACCGAGGCGATCAATGGTTCGGTTTGAACATTAACAACTGCATGTTTAACACCATAGCTTAAGAGTGACATACCAAATGAAAAGATATGGTATAAATTTCAGAGACTGCGCACTACGTCAAATCTAGAGGTCTTAAGTAGGCTTTCACCAACGGTTTTATACCATTACTTGTTAAAGTTTTAAATTGCCTCAACAATTAGCATGTATGCGTAAAATAATAATTTTATTATCTAAAGTATCTTGTTCTCAATAACGTAAAAATGGAAACACCATAATGAAAGCTGTAAGAGACAAAATTGTAACAATCATTGGTCAAATTAGCCAATATAAAGCTTCTAGAAAGCCAATAAGAAATATTTGGTATTTCAGAAAATATTATTCTACAAATGTAACTATTCAAAGTGTTTAAATTGAAAATATGAATATTATGGTTATCTTGGTCATTTATTACGGTAAATTAACATTACGTCGCCTGCCCAGTACAAGGTCAAATAACATGGTAACTAACTTGAAATCGGCCGATCGGATTATAAAAAAGATACAAAAAATATAGTCATTTATTATAGAATATCCCCTGCTATTTAATTGGTGAAATCTTCCATAGCCTACCATGTTAACGTTTTCTGGCTGAAACAGTTCATATACTGTGAACAAAATTTATAAGCGATATCCCCGGTTCTCCCATGGATAATCTGCCCTTCAAATGAGCCAAAATGAAATTCCTTCCTGTGTGCATATAAACACATTGTGTCTAATATTCATGTGCATATAAACACATTGTGTCTAATGTTCATGTGCATATAAACACATTGTGTCTAATGTTCATGTACATATTAACACTTTGTGTCTAATGTTCATGTGCATATAAACACATTGTGTCTAATGTTCATGTGCATAAACACATTGTGTCTAATGTTCATGTGCATATTAACACATTGTGTCTAATGTTCATGTGCATATAAACACATTGTGTTTAATGTTCATGTGCATGTAAACACATTGTGTCTAATGTTCATGTACAGTTATATGCATATTAATTATTCAAGTACATATTTCAAAAGCAATCGTATCAATTTTGGTCTTGATCATGAGATAGACATTTTTATTACCATGACGAGTTTTCATTTTGATAAGCTCGAGGAAAGAATATAGACATCATATCATTATAGAATTTAAAATTCACTTTGATGCCATATACATCGCAAAACTTGATAGGGATCACAAACATTTAAAAGTTTTATGACATTTTTAATGACGACTATTTATTACAATCTATTGATATAATAACAAGAACAGAGAACTACACACTCGCAATGCCTGTGCATGCTTTTAATAAGATGAGCAACCCGATCTTGCGGTAGTTGTGTTCATTCCACAATCAAAGCATTTGGCGGTTGGTTATTTCGGGCAGATATTGCAGATTGCAGCATATCCCATACATGCTCTTTTGGGTTGATGTCAGGAGAGCGTGCTGGCCAGTCCATTCTCTCAATTGCCTTTCTTTGTAAATATTCGTTCACGATATGTGCTCTATGGCGCGTGTAGTATCATCCATTAGAATAAAATTTGGACCAATAGCACCAGCATACGGTCTTACGTGGACATGGAGGATTTCATCGCGGTATCTTTGTACCGTCGGTGATCCGATGTCCAAGACATGTAAGTAAGTTCATCCCCGAAGACTTATTCCTTCCCACACCATAACTTACCCATCACCATAACGATCATGATCGGCCACATTTTGTCGGTGAAATCTTTCATTAGGTCTTCTCCACCCCTTTGCCCGTCTTACTGTGAAGTCTAGACAAAATCTGGACTCTTCGGTAAAAAAACACAGTTTCCCAGTCACTAAGAGTCCAGTTAAGGTGATCAGTAACAAAGTATTGAAGAAGCTTGATGTTACGCACTGCCATTGGAACTCTAACTGCTGGTCTACAACAACGCAATCCGGCATGATGTAGACGATTTTTTACTGTTTGGGTTGAAACACGAGTGCCAGTGAATGTCATTACGTAGGGACGTGGCATTGTGAAATCTCTCTTGTATTTCCTGAATCACCAAAAAACCAGTTTGACGAGATGTGGTAACAGTTTCATTGAAGGTAGTGGCAACATGACGTTGCGACCTTCCAGATTCAAGCATTCGAATAGCACGATTCATGTCAGCTGTACTCATTCGTCATCTTTGTGGTATTTTAAAAACCAAATATCGAAAACAAAATGTAAACAAACACAGATTACATTTCGATTTTAAGTTTAGTTTATCAGTACAGATACTCGTACAAAACTCTATACATCCACTGTGCGGCACGTGCATTTGTACGGGTGAGCTAGCACATCTGTAACATTTTGTGGGACATTTAAATACCCAAATTAAACATACTTAATACTCGCAATGTCTTATTATTTGAATGTAAACCAGAAAATATTAAAGTGATCCTTAAGTATTCAAACTTTTGACTTTTCTACCCTTTATACTACGATTCCACATTTACAACTTAAAGACCGTCTTAAGAAATTGATTCATTAGTGTTTTATTAAACAAAATGGAAATCCAAGATATAAATATTTGATTTTAGGTAAAAAGATGTCTTACTTTGTTAGATAACACACCGCTTGTGTTAATAAATACAATGAATGTGATATTGTAAAAATGCTGGACTTTCTGATTGACAATGTTTTTGTATAATTTGGTGTCCGAGTTTTTGTATAGACAGTTGGCATTCAAATGGGCACAAAAATTGTGCGCCCTTACCTGTTTTTGTACTCGTATGAAGTAGAATTCATTCAAGGACTGCTGCTAAATATCAAAAAGAAATTGGCCAGATCGTTTAATTTTGCTTTTTGCTTTATCGATGATGTTTTGTCATCGAATAATCCTACGTTCAGTGGACATCTCGACCAAATATATCCCAGCGAACTAACAATTAAAGAGAGAACAGACTAGAAAAATCTGCTTCATACCTAGGTTTATTCCTCGAAATTGACCAAGAAAGAAAACTTGTTTCTTAGATCTACGACAAAATGGATGACTTCAACTTTAAAATTGTAAACTTCCCATATTTTTGTGGTAATATTCCTGCTTCACCTGCCTACGGAGTTTATGTTTCACTGTTGATTCGATATTCTTTTGCCTGTTCCAAGTATCAGGATCTGCTTCATACCTAGATTTATTCCTCGAAAGTGACCAAGAGGTAAAACTTTCTTCTAAGATCTAAGACAAACGGGATGACTTCAACTTTCCTATTGAAAACTTCCCATATTTATGTGTCATTTTTTCTGCTTCACCTGCTTACGGAGTTTTTGTTTCATAGCTGATTCGATTTTCTCGTGCCTGTTCCAAGTATCAGGATTCTCTGAAGAGAGCATTGCTGTTGTCGCATAAATTACTACAACAAGGATATATCCAATCAAGGTTGAAGTCGTACCTCCTAAAAATTTTTGGTCGCCATCACGAATTGGTTGATCCATATGGTATCAGTGTATCCAAACTAGTTACCGGTAATACAAAATCGTTGACCTCTTCTCGGATTGACGTTAACCCGGATCTGAGATTTAGGATTCCACGATGGGTGTTGCGCACAGGACAGGGGATGCTTACTCTATCAGAGCCCCTGATTCCACTCCTGTTTTGTAAAGGAGTTCGTGGATTCAAAACATTTGTTCCTTATTTAAGTTTTATCTTTTAGTTTGTTTTAAATTTGTCTTGTCTCTTTGGACTATGCACTATTGGTCTCTCGCATTGGTATTCTACACTGGACAAATTTGAGTCGTGATATATACAAGAGTTGAAATCAAGCATTTGTGAAAAGTTTAAATTTTAAGGTGTTATCAGTTAAAACTGTGTATTGGAAAATATATCTCATTGTAAATAAACAATTAAGTATTAAATAGACATTGTACCATTGTACTCTATGTCAGTCTTTTGTGGCGTGTGATATTTGACCTTTTTAAGATTGTATATTATGCGTTTCTGCCTTTTTACTCATTTTTAAATCAATAATTGACTTATTGTTGGTTGCTTAACGTCCAGTGGCTAATATTTCATGCATACTCGAGAAGAACAAATTCTTCTTTTTTGAAAACTACAAAAGGGGTCTTTTACGAGCAAGGAGCGTTTCACTCTCCAAAACCGTCACCCACTATAGTCTACGTCCAGGCTTTCCGTATTATAACCTGGCAGCCCCCAACGAGGGGACCTTCCATATCCGCCACCTGGGGTTCACGCTGGGTCAGCTCTGTAGGTCGATCCCTGGAGACCGCTCCAGTGCCCAGCATTTTTAATCAAAAGAAAGAATTATTCGGACCATTTTGTCGCAATTCATATAAAAACAATTAATTTTGAATTACCATTAATATGACACCGACTTTTCTAATTCGTAGGATAAGCATTTCTTACAACAGCCGTCAATAAAAATTCGTTAAGAAGTTTGAAAAATAAATATTTAGAGACATTATTGAGTTCATTATATCTGTATTTTGGTATTTCTAAGTTATGATTTTAGAAAATTTAATTAAAAACATTTCGTTAAACTGAATAATTTGAGAAATACAGATATGTCAATTTCAAATAAGGTAACACAGAGGAAAAATGGATCTTTTCTTATTATTTTCTTTATTCATCCCAAGCCATGAACCTGTAATCGAGTAGATTGAGATGACATTGTCAGAAACCATTCATTCAGCGTATTTCATTGCTTCAGTGTTCCTTGTTTTACATTGTTTACATATTTTGCCTATAGTTGTTTCATTTGAATATCATCAAATTTTATTTTGATACATTTTGCAGCTTGCCTTCAAGTGTGAATATGTGCCCATTATTGAAGTCCTAAAAGCAGCTTATAGATGCTTGCTATTTATACGTTTTAGATGAATGTCTTCTGGTCAATTATGCAATAGGAATTCGAGGATACCAAAGGGGCAGACAGAAATCGTTAAGTCGGAAGACAGACAAGACCATGGCCAACAAAATGA
>JAULBM010284673.1:0-16347 GCA_032357055.1 Geukensia granosissima
GAAATCAAAATAAGATATACAGTACTAAAATGGTCAATTTGGTTTATTTACAAATAAAAAATAGTCTTAAAAGTTACCAATAAACTATAAAACATCAATATCACAGGCAGAGCAAACAAAAGATTTGTTCAAATAAAGTATCACAGATGGCATAAACATATAAAAATTCAATCAGTTTATAAAACATTTATTTAAAAGAGTAAAAATATTTAGGTGTTGTTCATACGTGTGTTATTTCTTTAGCTTGAAGAATAGAACATTCTTTTTAAAAACCTTGTTTTGCCGAATAAACCTATTGTCTTATTTGTTATATAACTCAACAATATATTTACAAGCAAAAATCTGAGTCCCCTTTCGGTCCTAAAAATTAGGAGTAGCATTAATTTCTCTTTATTTTACAGCTTAAAAAGTCGTGTATTGTAACGGTGTTTTTCAATACTTTTTTGTGTTTACGTAAAAAAGATATAGTTACCGCCAGCAATCAAGAGATTACAAACCCCCGCTCCCAAACAGTCAAAATACACTGATTCTATTCAACTGCTTGTAACAAAACTGGTATAAAGGGTTAAGGGGTGGGAATCTAAACTGTTTTGAGATAACTTTTAATAAAAAATAGGGATGAGACTTCCCACTTAAAAAACCATGGAACCTGAACGCTTCTTTCGATTACCATTTAGGTTGTATGTTTCTAAAGCGTTCCGAGATAACTAAGATTTCAAAAATAAAGGGGTGATGTACTCCTGGGGTATTCATAAGTATGACCATGGAACTCGACTTAAGATAAATCTTAACAGTAAAAATATACATGGTTAAGGGTGGGCTCTAAACTGTTTTTTAAGATAAGGGGGTGAGGCCGACCCTAGGAGATGACCATTTAACTTATCTTTTAATTACAATCAACCAAACTTTTGTAATACACAAAATAACCATTTGGATCTTTATAATATAACTCATATAACCAAGATATTTTAATATTAAACCAATTTTTTTATTATACTTTCTTCGGTTCTTATCACTTCCTGCATAAATCAATATTTGAGATGAATTACAATAAAATGATAAGTTTACACATCGTTATAATATTTGTTATTTTTGTTAACTAGTAAACATTGAAATATTTATAATAGCTCAGAATGCATGTATTTAATTTTTGCTGCATATATGATACGGAGCCAGACTTTTGGAAAGGGGGAGCACTTGCCAACAAATACTAGTACATAAGTAGACCTGATTTTTGGAAAGGGGACCTTACCATTACATACTCGCATGCATGCAAAACACGTGCTAAAAATTATTTTTGCATTTTTAAAAGGGGGTCCGGGCCACTTGTCCTCCTGGATCCGCCCCTGGAAACTTATGTTCATGCCCATCTGATTCTTCATAAATGAAACCACTTTATCAATTCAGGTGTTATTGGGTTTAAAATATTTTTTAAGCAGTTTGTTCAATTTTTGCAACTTTTAAACTTTTCTGGGAACTATTTTCTCATCAAGAATAATTATGATTTAGGGGTGGGTATATGAACTGTTTTGAGATCACTAAATATCCAAAACAAGTGATTGGAGCCGAACCTATGGGGATGATATGACACTCAATTTTTGATAACCAGTAAGAATATATATTGTCTGGGGAGGGCTTGGGTGGTGATCTATACAGGTATTGACATATACAAGGTATTGGCATATCTTAAGGTTTCCAATATAAGTGAATGACTCCATTAGAAGTACAGAAAAATACTCGAAATACTTCGAACGGACAACTTCTCGAGTGTAACCACTGACTTAATTTCATATTTCTGTGCCTCTTGGACAATCGTTTTCGGTATTTTTTTTTTATCCCAAATGGGTCTGTCCAAAACCCGATAATCTCTTTGTCGTGTTTTATCTCAGGGGCGGATTTATGGCGCACCCCTATAAAATAATAATAATAATTTATTAGTAGTAATTCTTATTTCTAGGAGCATTGGGAGGGGGGCTTCTAGATCCTCGGGCATCTCTAAGGGATCTGACCAACATCAAAAACCCTGTTTAATTTTGCAAAAGTAATGTAAGTGGTGATATTAGTTCCAGAATCCTATAGCTTCCGTAGTTTGGGATATTTCAGTATTTCTTGCATATCGCTAAATTCATATTCGCCCATTTGTTCCCATGTGGTTCACATTTATCCATATTTTTTATCGTTCTCTTAGATTTCGTTTCCCACAAAGACGCATTTTTAGACGGACTGCATTACATAATCCACCGCTTGGGCTAAGCGGGAAATAAAGTAATATGTTTTTCATCCATTATTCGGTGTCGGCAGCCATAGCCACTAACAGAGAGGTCTTCTAATAAAAAGAAGTGCAAAAAAAACTAAATTAAATTTGGCAACGACAGACAGGATTGATAGGGACGGACCCGGTGTACGACTCAAACAATAAATGTAAGAAAATTGTATATTTTTCCGTAAAACTGAGGCAATAACTCCAAACATGTTTCGTCTTGATTCGATTATCTTTGCTAGCCAATGGTTTAGCTCGGTGCCCCCTCACTGTAAAGTATGTTACATGTGTGAGGGCAACATGAGCGAAACCCTTGGCGAACGAAGATGGCTTCGCTTTACAATAGTACTTACTTCTCATGGCTTTTCAAACACAGAATGCTGGATCCGCTCCTGAAGGGGCAATTGCTTAGGGAACAACCGTTTTACACACAAGATATATTGATACCCGACTTTATGAAAAAAATCATGACAGCCATGCAAGTAACAAAAAATATATTCTGAAGCCAGTCCCACCATATAACGTATGGTAAATTAAAAAAAAAAAGAATAATCGCTGCGAAAAACTAAAACATTTCTGTCGGTGAGAAAACCATAACCCCTCCTTAAAGGTAAATAGTCGTTCCCTAGTTTGGAGGATTCTACATTTTAAAAATAGATGAGGCTAAACTTTTTTTTCAATACGTACCAAATGATAGGTTAAGGCTATGATCTACAGATGGACATCGTAAAATGCCCCACTTTTCTCACGTTAAGAGTATTAATGTTGTTTTAAGTATAGTATACATTCAGTATTAAGTTTTCTGAATTACAAATAAGCAGAAATTCGAATAAGTATCTAAGGATTTATTTTCTTTAATTTGAAGAAATCTCATAAATTTAAATAAGTAAAGAATTGTCACACGGATTCATTTAAAATTTGAATATCGTTCGCGACTTTTAATGTCCTTAAGGTCGGATCGTTTAATGAGGGAACGCCTATTTTTCATTAGCAGAAATGACCGTACACAGTAAACAATTAATAACTATATTTTAAAGAATTTCTCTCTCTAAACCCAGCTATTTGCACATCATTATAACAAAAAACTGCCCAGTCATAAAAAGCCCAAAATGATTAATACCGTCTTGAATTCAAAGGTTTTTCGCTGGTCTATAAATTGTCAGAAATTTGATACAGACTTTTATGCTGCTAATTTACGTGTCTTTTCTCAGTCCTTGGACCAATTATAGCCCTCAACATGTCAGGATAAATACAGGCTGTCCGAACTATTTGATTAAAAACCACATTTTCAAGAAGTGAGGTGGAAGATCCATTGTAGTATACTTGATAAGTAGGTATTCAATGTGTATTGGGACGTACTAATTTGCATAACGTGGCTTTACTATATTCTATACATCTAGTATTTCGCAGCTGACCATATCTTAAATGGTTTATGAAGGAGAGCTCAAATCTGGGTGGATCTTTGAACTTTCAAAATGACTGTTTTTTCGTTTAAAAGAAAGTGTGCAAAATATCGTTTTTAAGGTTTTTTCTTTGCTTTGGAAAATTTTGTAATATTTTGAAAAATACTCTCGACCTGGCAGCCTTTCTTGGTACAGATTCATCTCCAAATATAAACAAATATTTTCATACTACTGTATGTAAGTTAAGAACATAAACAATAAAGAAGCCGAGAATGGGGTGGGTAACTTTCACAGCACCCTCACTGTTGTATGTTCACGAAATTGCCTGTTCACTGTCATGTGTGTTCAGTCGTTCGTTTTTAGCTTTTAATGTGTTGTCTGTTAATTTTGTAATATTTATTCACAATTCTTTTTTTGCCGTTATTGTGTTATCTTTTCACTGTTTATTCATTCACATTCAATGTCGCGTCTGTTCATTGTCATGGTTACCTGTCATTATCGTGTCTGTTCACTGTCGTGCCTGTTGTCTGTTCAAGTCATTTGTTATCACATCTGTTTTTGGGGTTATAGCTGTTCAATATAAAATTTCATTATTTTATCTTTCAATTCTTATAATATATTGTCTTATTTTATATTTTTTGTTCATTGTCATATCCGTAGTCGTCTTCTTTTCACTGTTCAGTACAATGTATGTTTTATTGCCCTCTCTATTCATTGTTCTGGTGTTCACTATTCTTATTTTATCTGTTCACTGTTCATGCTGTTTTTGTCTTATCTAGTCACTATTCTTGCTTCATTTGTCTTATCTGGTCACTGTTCTTGCTGCATTTGTCTTATCTGTTCACTGTTCGTGGTGCTGTTGTCTTATCTGTTCACTGTTCTTGCTACTTTTGTCTTATCTGTTCACTGTTCTTGCTGCTTTTGTCTTATCTGTTCACTGTTCTTGCTGAATTTGTCTTATCTGTTCACTGTTCGTGCTGCTTTTGTCTTATCTGGTCACTGTTCCTGCCAAATTTGTCTTAACTGTTCCCTGTTCTTGCTGCTTTTGTCTTATCTGGTCACTGTTCCTGCCTTATTTGTCTTATCTGTTCACTGTTCTTGTTGCTTTTGTCTTATCTGTTCACTGTTCTTGCTTCATTTGTCTAATTTGTTCACTGTACTTGCTGCTTTTGTCTTATCTGTTCACTGGTCTTGCTGTTTTTGTCTTATCTGTTCACTGTCCTTGCTGCTGTTGTCTTATCTGTTCACTGGTCTTGCTACTTTATCTTATCTGTTCACTGTTCTTGCTACTTTTGTCTTATCTGTTCACTGTTCTTGCTGCGTTTGTCTCATCTTTTTCACTGTTCTTGCTGCTTTTGTGTTATCTGTTCACTGTTCGTGCATTTTTCATCTTATCTGATCACTGTTTCTGCCACATTTGTCTTATCTGTTCACTACTATTGCTGCTTTTGTCTTATCTGTTCACTGTTCTTGTTGCTGTTTTTATCTGTTCACTGTTCTTGTTGCTGTTTTTATCTGTTCACTGTTCTTGTTGCTGATTTATCTGTTCTCTGTTCTTGTTGCTGTTTTTATCTGTTCTCTGTTCTTGCTTTAATTGTCTTATCTGTTCACATCCTTACTGCTTTTGTCTGTTCACTGTTCTTGCTACTGTCGTGTTGTCTGTTAATTGTTCTTTTGGAATGGCATCTACATAGACAGCATACATCGTTCCTGTGGGTCCGTTTACATGGCCGCCAAAGTAAGTTCTTTCTGGTTAGTCAAATCTTCAAAAAAAAAAATTTCCAGAATCTATATGATGCTTTGCATTAATCGTCTTATCGGTACACCAACATGGCCGACACAGGCATTTCTTGTTTCTGATTGGTCAAACAACAAATATTCTCTTCTCAAACCGCTAGACCAAGTGATTTGAATTTTGGCCTTGATCTATAGGATAACCTCCATACAGTTTATTTGTATCTCTATCAGGTCGGTCCACTAAAATGGACGCTTCAGACAGATCTTCTTTCTGTTTGGTGATATCTAATGGGCCGAATAAATTGAAACTGGGATTGAAGCATCTTGGGATTGCCTAGAGCTATAACGTTTGCATATGTTGTCTCGATCAGTCAACTAATACTGCCGCTACAGGCATTTCTTGATTCTAATTGGCCAATTTTCAATGACACTGCCTAGCCAAAATGAACTGAACTTAAATCTGCAGCATTTTTTGGAGGTTCGTATTAAAGATTGTTTTTTCTCACAGATCTTAAAACAGCCATGAGTGCCATAGTAAATTCTTATTTCTTGCCAGGTTAACAATACAGCTCAGTCCTCTTAGCATCTAGCGTATCTGGTCACTTAACTGTTCATTTTCCTGTTCGTTAATTGTGATGTCTATACTGTATTGTCGGTTCAAAATCTAATTGTTCACTTCCTTATCTGCATGACCATTGTGTTATCATTCCATTATTTAATTTGTTCGCTGTCTAGTATATTCTCTTCTCTTCCAATAGTCACTGTTCTGTCAGTTTACTTTTACGGGTCTTTTATTTGTTTAGTTATACAGTTTCGGTGCTCTCGGTTTACCGCTGTTCTTGTCTGAAAACTTTCTTGTCTGTTCTCTCTTGTGGCTTTATCATCGATTAGCTTAAATATAGTGACATTAATATTGTCTTGTCATCGCGTTTATCATGCCACTCTTGGTTCTGTATTGTGATTGTTGAGTGTTCACTACCAGGTCTATTTAATGTCTTGTCTTTCACCAGGTCTTTTCAATATTTTGTCTTCCACCAGGTCTATTCAGTGTCTTCTCCTCCATCAAGTCCATTCTCTGTCTTGTCTTTCACCAGGTCTATTCTTTGCTTTTTCGTTCACCAGGTTTATTTAATGTCTTGTCTTCCAAATGGTCTATTAAATGTCTTTTCTTTCGCCAGTTCTATTTAATGCGTTGTCTGCCTCCAGGTCTATTCAATGTCTTGTCTTCTACCAGGTCTATCAAATGTCTTGTCTTCTACCAGGTCTATTCAATGTTTTATCCTTCACCAAGTCCATTCAATGTCTTGTCTTCCACCAGGTCTTTTCAATTTCTTGTCTTCTACCAGGTCTAGTCAATGTCTTGTCTTCGACCAGGTCTTGTCTTCCACCAGGTCTATTCAATGTCTTTTATTCCACCAGGTCTATTCAATTTCTTGTCTTCTACCAGGTCTAGTCAATGTCTTATATTCCAACAGGTCTATTCAATGGCTTATATTCCACCAGGTCTTTTCAATGTCTTGTCTTCTACCAGGTCTATTCAATGTCTTGTCTGCTACCAGGTCTATACAATGTCTTGTCTTCCACCAGGTCTATTAAATGTCTTGTCTTCTACCTGTTCTAGTCAATGTCTTGTCTTCTACCAGGTCTAGTCAATGTCTTGTCTTCCACCAGGTCTATTCAATGTCTTGTCTGCTACCAGGTCTATTCAATGTCTTATAATCCACCAGATCTATTTAATGTCTTGTCTTCCACCAGGTCTATCCAATGTCTTATCGTCCACCAGGTCTATTCAATGTCTTCTGCTCCACCAAGTCCATTCACTGTCTTGTCTTTCACCAGGTCTATTCTTTGCTTTTTCGTTCACCAGGTTTATTTACGGTCTTCTCTTCCAAATGGTCTATTAAATGTCTTTTCTTTCGCAAGTTCTATTTAATGCGTTGTTTGCCACCAGGTCTATTCAATGTCTTGTCTTCTACCAGGTCTATCAAATTGCTTGTCTTCTATCAGGTCTATTCAATGTCTTATCCTCCACCAAGTCCATTCAATGTCTAGTCTTCTAACAGGTCTATCCAATGTCTTGTCTTCCACCAGGTCCATTCAATTTCTTATATTCCACCAGGTCTATTCAATGTCTTATATTCCACCAGGTCTATTCAATGTCTTGTCTTCCACCAGGTCTATTCAATTTCTTGTCTTCTACCAGGGCTAGTCAATGTCTTATATTCCACCAGGTCTATTCAATGTTTTGTCTTCTACCAGGTCTATTCAATTTCTTGTCTTCCACCAGGTCTATTCAATATCTTGTCTTCCACCAGGTCTATTCAAAATCTTGTCTTCCATCAGGTCTATTCAATGTCTTGCCTTCCACCATGTCTATATATTCAATGTCTAGTCTTCCACCAGGTCTATTCAATATCGTGTTTTCCACCAGGTCTATTCAATGTCTTGCCTTCCACCATGTATATATTAAATGACTTGTCATCCAAAGGTCTATTGGTCATCATTGGACCCCTCTAATAGAAAAAAATGTATGGATTTCCTTTAACTTGTGGAGACCCTCTTAAAACGAGTTCCTTTAAATTATGGAGATAAGGCAAAAATTTAAAAAACATATTACTCGCTCCGCTAGGTGTCAATTTTTACACTTTACGTCCCTAACTCGAAATCTTGGTCCGCCTCTTAAGAGTATAATTTGGTTGCATTATTTTCATTGTTTTGTATTTTAGAAAAAGAATTTTAATTCAGTATATTTCATTATACCAAAAAATGAATAAATAAAAGGGCATTATGATGGGAAGCAACTGTTTGGAGATTTGACAATTTCGTTATGTTTCTGTATACAAGTTTGACCACAATCAGTCTTTTTAATTTAAGTAAAACGTTTAATCAAATATATTTTAGTACAGAGTCGTGTAAAACTCACGTAGAGGTTGACAAATACGTATTTTTGCAGCCCAAAGCATCAATTATACCTCATTAGGTATTTAAAACCAATAAATGTAATAAAGGGGGTTGGGAAAAATGTCACTTTGTTCTCAAACCACAGTGAGCAAATTTCAATTGGATTGGGAAAGTGAGAAAAAATTGACTGCTTAAATAATGATTTGAAGTAGTAACAAATGATGGAGATTTTTCAGCTGTTTTTTTTTTTATTAATTTTGCAACCGTTGATTCAACTGTTATTGGTTTTTATAATAAAAATGTTAGTTTTTTATGATAATTGTGAGATATTAAATATTTTAGGTTGTTTAGAAAGATCGCAAAAGTTTTTATGTGACCTATTATTTTTTCGTTTATTTGCTCGCTTTTTAAGTGAACATGTATACTTAATGGTAATATGACTTGCAAAATCCTATCTTTATATATATGGTACGTTACATTGATTGATTACAGTAATACATAAAAGTATGATAATAACCCTACACAGATACATTAAGGAAAGGGTTACGGGAATGGGGTTGGAAGACGATGAATGTATAAATGAAGTTTGGAAATAAAACTTTTTACATTTTGATGGGTCAGAAAAGAAGCCGCCTTCTAATCACTCTACCGTAATAAATGTCTATGTATGTTACTAGAAAATAAAAAACTTAAAAAAACTAAAAAAACTGACTTATCTTCTTATATTGTCACTAACGGCGGACACGGACTTTTGGAGAAAGGGGTCACTTTTTGTGGACCTCTTAATTCATCAATTTTCTCAATTTCTAATGAAGATTAAAACCAAAATTTACTCCATACTTTTCCTTTTTTATCATTTTTGCGTTTCAAAAGGGGAGCCGGGCACCCCTTGTCCCCACCTGGATCCGTCCCTGCAAGCGCCTTCAATCAGTTTAATTTATAATTTAATCTTTAAACTAATTTGAGATGTGGATCTTGTCTTTCTGGCATGTATTCATATATTCTTTTTTTAATATCTAATTCCATAAATATTATAATTTTACATTTGAACTAATTTTACTAGAATAACAAAACATTTTTCATAATTTCGAGACAAAAATCCTGATTTTTCAACCATAGAAAGTAATTTCTATGCTGCAGAATATTAGTATTTACTGAAAAGTACATTTTTGTATACTGATGTATTGTATAATGAGTGTTTTTTTTAAATATTTTTATGGAACATTAAAGAAAAATCCCAATTTAAATAAGAAGGAGAAATAATTCTCATGAAAACTTCAATTTATTTATATTATTTTTTATTATTATTAAAATTGTCAGCTCCATTAAATAGATATGATTTTTTTTCAAATAATTAATTAATTTATTGAATTCCAGTAACATAATTACAAGAGACAGATGGTATGCACGCCAGTTATTTTCCAAAATAAAATTTTCCCAAAATAAACGGCGATGTTCCAGAACTCGCCAGGTGATAACCGTCTCCAAATATCTAAAGATTTCCTACTATGTTTCGGTTTGTTTGATGTGCGCGTATGCTTTTACCCGAGCAGGTGAACATATAGGTGAACATACGCAGTGCCAGGTGCATTTTACCGCGAAAAATGAAATGATATGAATCGTTGAAGCATAAAGCCATCAATAAAACATGGATTTTAAGAAGCTTGATAGCTGTATTAAAAAGCAGAATATTTTATTTTCAATATCTTTAATGATTTATCCCCATTAACAGTCGCATCGCTTTATATGGTCTGGCAGCTCTGTATCAGAAATTCGAATTTTATCCATTTTATTGTCTTATCCACAAAATAAAGACACAACTGTCTTTTTTAATGACTGTATAAAATTTCATATAATTTTTGAAAGCTGATATATTTTTTTCTCTTTTATGGGGTTTCATTTCTTTAGTATGTTTTGAAAGAAATCTCTCTTGTATTTTGAAGTTTACAAGCTGGCGTCATTATAGGGGACGACTTTTTGCTACTTTAAAAAAATCTATTATTGTAAAAGCTTACGGATTTCACAAAATTTTTAAAGTTTTATAGTAATTCCTCTTTAAAATAAAAGAAAAAAGGCAAAATACACTTATTTATATTTTTCCAATTCTAAATGTGTCATTGTCGCCAAAACTGAATATTCGTTATATTCGTGTGGTGAATTGGAATTAAAATTGTGATAAAAGTTTTTGCATAATACACACATTAGGGTCAAGCAAATATAAATTAACACAATGACAAACAAAACATACATGTAGACAACATGTAAATAT
Organism: Geukensia granosissima; assembly: GCA_032357055.1. NCBI lineage: Eukaryota > Metazoa > Mollusca > Bivalvia > Mytilida > Mytilidae > Geukensia > Geukensia granosissima. Next base: position 10,571 of record JAULBM010284673.1, read on the forward strand.
ATTTAATTGAAAATAACCCCAACTGCAGATTAATCAGAACATTATTATGTTATATTTCCCACTGAGTAAATTAAAAATTTATCAAAATATATCTAAACAAAATGGGAAATATAACACATAAATACAGCACATATTAAACAACAGTTTCACAACATACATGTGGAATTATTGAAATATCAGTTTAAGCTGGTTCCAGATATGAATGTGTTTTACCAATATATATAGAGAGATCTCATTCTCGCATCTCTTAGGACATCCTCACAATGTCAGGGGCCTTGTGTCCACACTTGACCGCGGGACAAGAGTGGACATAGGATCCCTAACATTGTGAGGATGCTCTAAAGATATTGCTTTAAAATCGTAGATGCGATTATCTTTCAGGTATTTAAAATCCCATAAAGGCTCAGAAAAAATGTGAAATATGTGATAAACTTAAATTTTTGCCAAAATTCAATGGGGGGTGGGGGGGGGGGGTGTTGACATCGAACTTTACCCTCGCCCTCCGCCCGAAGCTCATGGTGAATTATTATTACAGATGTGTTGCTGCACTATCCTATATAGAATCCTTATTCTTTACGTAGGAAGAATTAATAGAAGGAATTTACTGCATGGAAGTCAATAAATTAATTATTTGGAGAAAAAATCTTACAAAAACAACATGAACTTGCAGTGAGGTGCGAGTTTTTACTCCGTGTTGAAGGCCTCACTGTGACTTTGAGATGAAGAACAGCAATCAAAGCGCTGTTCCTTTGCTTGGAATTTACTTGTACATATAATATTTTTGTGTCATGAATATTTACACCATATACCACCTTTTTTCTATATGGTATCTAAAGTGAAATTGTGAATGAGAAGACCTGGAAACTCTTGACCTTTCATGGTGCTATTCATTGTTAATTTTGTTACTCATGAAGAAATCTGACAGGTAAAGACACCCAATGCTTTAGAGAGATAGGCCACAATATGACTGAAGTACCGCGGGGCTTTAAGCAATAATCAATCGATCAATCTTTGGGATTATCAATTTTTTTTTTATAAATTTAGGTCTCCATATATGTAGAAAATTTACTGATTGTGTCAAAAAATAAACATTGAAGTGGGCATATTTTAAACATAGATCTTACTGATTTCTTTTTAATAATATATTTAATTTTTTTTCAAAAATATTGCGATCGATTGTTCCAAGAAAATTAATTTGTAATTTATGTAGAAAATAAAAGGACAATAATATCATATTAGACTGAATAGAAAAGTGTATTAACACCCTTTAGATCTCATTGAAAACAAAGAAGGTCTTTCAAAAGATTTTCATGCCAGCAATGATATGTTATGTTGAAGTTTTTTCTTCAAAGTAAAGCCAGAGACATATAATACATTGTATTATATGTCTCTGGTAAAGCCATAGTAGTTTTTTTCTTTGTTTTGCCTTTGCGTGTTTTCAGAAATATTTACCAAAATTATGGCTAAACATAAAAAAATCACTGGGAATTTTATATGGCTTTCCATACATAAAATAAACGCAGATTTTAAATTTATCATGTTAAATCAATATACAGTTTGTCAAAAAAGATTTAATGCAAAAATAGATTTCAATTTTGATGATTTGGTATTAGCCTTTGTGTGCTTTTTTGTCCTGACTGGCTGTTAGGTTTCCAAAATTTGACCGGACGCAACACATATAAAACTAGAGGCTCATGAGGTTGAGACTGCGTCGGTCACCTGGCATTTGGCAAATAATTTTCAGAGGTGAAGATTTTTTAACGAATCAGCCGATCAGAAACACGAATCATCCATGGCGACCATGTTTTTTGTCTGATCCAGACAAAATGAGGAAACTTCATAAAGCACATCCATAGATGCTCCAAATCAAATATTATCCATTAAGCGTTTTCAGAGGAGAAGATTTTTTAATGTATCAGCCAATCAGAAACAAGAATCGTACATGGCGGCCATGTTTTTGTCCGATCGGGACGAAATGGGGAAACTTTATAAAAGATCTTCCATAGATGCTCCATACCAAATATAAATCCATTTGGCAAAGTGGTTTCAGAGTAGAAGATTTTTAATGTATAAGCCAATCAGAAAAAAGATTTTCAATGGCAGCCATGTTTTTGTACGATCATGACGAAATGAGGAAACTTTATAAAGGACCTACCATAGATGCTCTATACCAAATTTTAATACATTTGGCCAAGCGGTTTCAGAGGAGAATATTTTTAATGTATAAGCCAATCAGAAACAATCATCATCAATTGCAGCCATGTTTTTTGTCCGATCATGATGAAATAAAGAAACTTTATATAGGACCTGCCATAGGTGCTCCAAACCAAATAAAAATTCATTCGGCTAAGTGGTTTCAGGGTAGAAGACGTTTAATGTATAAGCCAATCAGAAACAAGAATCGTCAATGACAGCCAGGTTTTTTGTACGATCATGACGATATTAGGAAACTTTATAAAGGACCTTCCATAGATGCTTCAAACCATATATTAATCCATTTGGCCAAGCAGTTTCAGAGAAGATTTTAAATGTATTAGGCAATCAGAAACAAGAGTCCTCCTTGGCAGCCATGATTTTTTTGTATGATCGGGACAAAACGAGGAAACTTTGTAAAGGACCTTCCATAGATGATTCCTGTAAAGTTTGGTTTTTTTCGGCCAAGCGATTTCAGAGGAAAAGATGAAAATGTAAAGGTTTACGGACGACGGACGCTAAGTGATGACAAAAGCTCACATGGTCTTTGGTGAGCTAAAAACAAACTGTTTCGTAAGTAACAAAATTAATAATGAATAGAATACAAGCTTTAAGAACCAGGAAATGTCAGGAATTTCTATGTCTTCTTATTCGTAATTTCACTTCAGATACCATATTCAATAGAAGGGGTAACTTGATCTTTTCAAAAATTTTTTCTTTAAAAACCTGGACAAAACAAGTATGAATATCCTCAGGTGACCAATAAAGAAAAAGGAGATGTGACATGAGTGTCCATGAGACAGCCCCAAAAACACAAAAATTGCAAACATCTACAGATTGCTTAAGGCCTTCAATAATGGCCAAATATCCACGTCATAAGGCAGGAGGTAAAAAGCCAAAAATTTAAATGCAATGATATTCAAATGTAGCATCAAATGGCCAAATATATATACAATGTAAAACAAGTAACACTTAAACATAAAAACCACATCTACTGATTATTGGCTCGGCACAGGCACATAAAATCAAAGGCGGGGTTAAACATGTTTGTGAGGGCATAACCCTCTCCCTATTCTGGGACAGTAGTATGAAAATAAACGACATGAAAAGAAACCTTAAGACCAACTGTATTAGATTTAATATGTAAAGTGTGCAGATGAAACGGACACAATTACAAATACAACAAGAGAAAAAAGATGTACCGACCTCGAATACTGGCTGATTCTGACATAAGCAAAATAATAAAATACACAATTGATAATTTACCTGGTTCTTTAAAGCTAAGACATCAATCAATACCGAGAAACCATGAATTTTACACAGGATTAGTACAGAGCAGAAAATTTCACTTTATTGTCACACCCATTTTCATACTACGTTTTATGTTATAAGCATGCCTTCGTTTCGACTTTGAAAGTCGGGGACAAAACTATATTCAACCCCCCCCCCCCCCTTACTACACACACACTTGTTGTCGAGTAATTTGTCTGTTACAACTTCATTTATCGGCTTACAGAAGCCAAAAAAAATAATTCAGGCTCAGAATCCTGGCTTATTTCAGCATATTACTAGATACAGGACAGTGACCTATCCCCCGTTGTTTTCTTTTGCTAGTTTGCACCTAACCGCACACAAAAATCAGTTCTACGCCTTTCCTTCAATGACCTTTGTTCTATTATTTGGATCCATTTGAAATTTTAACACAATGATTAACTTGTATAAAATACAAATTGGAATTCACGGTTTTTGGAGGATTTAGCCCCGCCTTTTAGAAGAAGGGACCCTATGAGGATTTTTTTTTCAAATGTAAGTTATCTATATGCTGTCCAATTTTGATGTTGTATTATTTGTATTCATCATTAAAAGTAAACATAAGCCACATGTCTCATGATCCATTTTCTACCGCTATTGAGATGTACGTGGGCCAAAAAACCCCACATATTTAACATTCACGTGATAAGGTTATATAAAATTGTTTAATACATGTACAAAGCAATGAGACGGCTTATTTTAAGGTGAAATATAAAATGATAATTATAATGATTGTAACTGTAGAAACCGTCAAACAAGATGACTCATTACACAAGTCCGTGTCACAGAAACATTGCTGTTGTGAAGCTGTGCTCTGGATACAACCGGAATTTTTTGCCGTATAAGAACACTCTCTTTCTACATAGGCTGAAAAATAAAAATATTTGATTTTTTTAAGAAAGTCCATCCAAATCACTTGATTACGCCCCTTGGATTGATACGATTTACATAATTATAGGAAAAACTCAGTATGAACTCAACAGCCCAGGACAGAATAGTTGATTGTTCCTGTTCATCTTATATGTGTTGCACTTTTTTGGTTGGCAAGGTCCTTCGTTAGATAATCTGCTATGTAACAAGTCTCCAAAATTCCACCAACATTCCACTGACCAAGCATGACGATCAAACAACCGAATTTATTTTTATCTATAACCCAATAGGAAATGAGCTTTAAGATCTTCAACCTGTCTAAAACTGCGTGGCTAGTTTAACCAAACTTCAGATTCCTCTTACTCGATTAAAAGCTCAACTTTGAAGGTATCCATTAAAAAAACACATTTTAAAATACTACCTATATTCGAGTTCAATTAACATCCGATTTGGTTTGGATTTATGGAATTTTCTCATATGATACTATATACCACAGAATTCTTTTAAAAATATACTAGTTTTGATTTGTTAAAATATGTCAAAATGTTCAGACTAGTTAATCTAAAACTAAATATGAAGAGAATGTAGAAATAACTGAAGATTTAACAGCTTTGTGGGGAAAAGATTAAACAAAAAGTAACTGAGCCAGTGTCAGAAACATGACCTTGTCGCATAAACTCGAAATCAATATTCTGAATCGGAGTATAACGTATTCAGTTTGGACAGCCCGAGATTAAGAAAAAATGCTTGTCATTCTGGGCAAGCAGAATACCGAGGGGCGGATCCAGGGGTTGGGATGCCCGGGCCCCCCTTTGAAACCCCAAAAATAATAAAAACCGAAAAGTATTGGGTAAATTTTGGTCTTAAACTCAATTGGAAATTGAGAAAATTAAAGAATCAAAAAGTCCCCAAAAGGAAACCCCCCCTTTCCAAAAGTCTGGATCCGCCTCTGGAATAGTCAGAAAAATCACAGCGACATTGCGACAAATGTATGACTCCAACTTACTATTCGTATTAGTATGTGTGGTTGTTCTGGTGAGACAACGCTCACAACCGTCCGCTATATAATTGGTATCAGCCTTGGTCAACCCGAAGTTGAGTCCACACGTTGTTGGTTTCAAAACAGTGTTACATTCATAACATCGAATACCTGAAAATGTCATTTCCATGTTTTATTGGTTGTAAAAACATACCGGAAGATATGTAAAACCTGCATTTGAAAAAAAATATAGTCGATAGAACAATCTGGGGTACTTTTTTCACATGTATCTGAAACATGTTTCAGAATCATGATTCATCGAATCAGAATCATGTTTTAAGGATGTACCCTGGTCGAAGGGAGATAACTCTTGAAATCACTAAAATGTTTATATTTTTCAATCTCATCAAAGCTTTTGAAGCAT
>JAULBM010284684.1:0-16345 GCA_032357055.1 Geukensia granosissima
CAGTCTGTTGAAAAACACGCACGCCAAACATTACAAAAATGTTGTCCATCAAGAAATCTAGCATTCCGCAAATGTCATCTTCTGGGTACTTTAAATACACGTGACAATTATGGACCGGAAATAGTGCCTGACTTTAAAATCCGTCCGATGACGGAAACAATATCCGGAGCCTTTATTTTCGTTTTTCTCCCAAAGTAACTCAAACGAAATAATCATAAGCGAGGATGACATGTGTGACTCCGCTGCATGGTACCTATAGGACACAAAGTTAAAATGATTAATTCATCCTGGAAGGAAAAGAAGCGACACACAAATTGAGGTATTTTCATTTAAATGTAAAGAAGTGAACGAACATCATCTATATAGCGGAACGTGAAACCAAAAGATTGAGTCAGCTGTTACTCTTTTCTTGACATAAGGCGTAATGTGAAGTCAGTCAGCTTCCTACGAATGAAGGAAAAAATCGGCGAGAAAGGGTTTCTGCACATTGGAATGCCGACAGTCTGTTAAAACACATGTCCCCTAAATGTTAAAAAAGATATTGTCAAACAAGAAATCTAGCATTCCGCAACATATCATTTTCAGATTACTTTTTGTAGGAATTAGTGTGACCAATGACAAAATAAAGTATTTGTCCCTTCTTAGAACCAAATATTTGTATCTGCGCTTGCCATCATTTTAACAAACCAGAGTTGAACTAAAGCTTTTAATTTTTCTTTGAATTTTGACTGTGGAATAATCGTGCATGTATACAGGGTGGAAAAATCAAATGTTTTGAAGCTATTACAAAAGGAAAGGGATCTTGATTTGAGGCATTCTACCAGATCTTTGGAATTGTTTAGAATCCGCATTTTATTCACGCCACTTCTAGACTGGCTTGTTTCACAGTAACTTGGAGCCCGTTTTTTACTGCTGATACAATATCTGTCAGTAACTTGGAAAGAGGTTTGGTGGAGCATTTGGCAGACCCTACAATGTAGCAATGCTTACAATGACACTTGCATTGGAACCAGTAAAGTGAAAGAAATCAAATTCTTCCTTCTTAGTTAAAATTCCAAAAGAAGACAAAACAGACCAATAATTGTCATGGATTTTTTTTTTTCGTAAGTATTGTCAGTGCATATGTTAGGATGCCAAATGAACTGCCGATCCCTAATGTAAATGAACTTGCGGATCCCAAGCTATTTATTTTGTTTACGTTTTATCTTTTAGTTTGTTTCAATTTTGTCTTGTTTATTTGGACTATGCACTTTTGATCTCTCGCATGGGTATTCTACACTGGAATCCTTTATCAAGCAGTCTATGTAGTGTGATTTACAAACAAAAATAAATATTGTTAGAGTCTTAATCAGTGGGGACGACAACATATTTGTCAGGTAGTTCATAGACATGCCTGGAAAAACTCCGATCCTTGAAGACTGATTTTGCGTATGTATTCATAGATCTATTTAACTTGTGCATGTTGTGAATTCGTATTTGTATCAACGACCTCACAGTCTTCACCAATGCGGGAAGTATATCTAGTTCCTCTCCGTAGAGCTTCGACCATTGTATGGCATACTCCTCGACAGAATTCTTTAGGATCTTCATATTGAACTTCCAGTTTATAGATTGAGTTTCATGGAACTTTGGCCTTTTGGTAAACACATTTCGTAGACAAATGTTTTCGACAATGTTAAGATCACCAGCGATCCCGTGGCCGGCAGTATTATATTTGAATGTGAAATTTGCACAAGCGCAGTTCGGAGGTTAAGACTAGTATTCGTTTACATTCTTCAACACGTGTTTGTAGTTGAAAATCCTGATGTCATAGGTGTGATATAAGTTTATGAAATGATTAGTACAGACTGATCTTTAGAATATGGTGGAAATTTTAGATTTGACGAATTTTTTGGTGGAGAATATTGCTTCAATTGATTCCGTCAAGACCTTTGTAAGCATAACAAAGTTCAAGAACCGACAGTTTTTTCTGGTTTGTCTTTCTTTAACTAACTGGTTTGGAAAGCATGTGATTGGCAATATCCATAATGACTGATATAAGTCTGTAAATGCTTGAATTTGGATTTTTTACAGCTGTATCCAAATATGATTTATACAAATTAAACAAGTTTTGAAAAGGGAAAGGCATATAGTTTCATGTGAATGTGATTTGATCAATATTCTACACTTTAAAAGACAGAATAAAGAATACATTTAAAAGGAAGAATATGGAATTAAAACCAAAGAGACACGATCCACATCTTACATTAATTTTTGACAAAAATTTAAAAAATTAAAAAACATAAAATTAAACTGCGTATAAAGCGCTATTCTGGATTTACTTTCATAAGATGCAATAGAATGCAGAAGTATATACATATATAAGACTAATTTTTCAACATAATTTATCAACCATTATAACATATTTGATAGCATTGGCCGATATCTCGAACCACAAACTAAATTCTTTACGGTCAACATCTCCAAAATATCAAAATCTACGCCGTTATTTAAGTGTTGAAAAAAACTATCAATTTAATAAGCAGTTGGCAATCAAAACCTGATCCGCAAATTCTATTTGAATAATCGATGCGGACTTTAAGGTTTGCATTGCAATTTGATAATTAAGAACACTGAAGAGCTAGACAAAAAGGGGTCAAGTCGATAAAAACGGTAATCTCGAGAACATGAAAAGTCGGAACATGCCCGTACTGTGTGTTCTTGGAATGGGGGAGGGGGGTCGAATGATCTTTTTTTTTTAATCGAGTTTAGATACTTATACCTATATATAACTATACAATGTAATTCGATTAAGATTCCAAGAGAGTGTCATGAGTCGCACAAGAAATTCAAGGAAACAAGGATTTTGTATTAACACAAAGTGGGAGGAAACCAATTGGGTTAGACAAAATGGGACAAGCTGATAAACACTCAATATCGAGAACATGAAAACAAGAAATTACATGACACAAACAGTTCCTATTAAACTAAACATTTAACTATAAGCAATGCAGAGCTCACAGAAAACCATGTATTGTTCGGAAAGATAAACAGACAATGTATGGCCCGGAAGGATATATTCATCAGTGTATGGTCCGGAAGGATAAATACACACGTGTATGGTCCGGAAGGATATGACATCCGTGTATGGTCCGGAAGGATAAACACACAAGTGTATGGTCCGGAAGGATAAGTACATCCGTGTATGGTCCTGAAGGATAAATACACTCGTGTATGGTCCGGAAGACTAAGTACATCCGTGTATGGCCCGGAAGGATAAATACTCTTGTGTATGGTCCGGAGGGATAAATACAACCCTGTATGGTCCGAAAGGATAAATACACCTGTGTATGATCCAGAAGGGTAAATACACCCGTGTATGGCCCGGAATAATAAGCAAACCATGCACTATAAAGGCATAATTTTTTATGCTTATGGAAATATCAAAGGGATAACAACTTCCTCGTGCAGAAAATGAAAAGTCTGTTATAAGATTACTCAGCAACTGCATCTGTATAATGAAAATTCCATACCGGTCAATAAGAACAAATTATCTCTTTGTGAACAATTTCTGGTCTACACGACTTAGCTGTGTCTAAAAATCGCTCTATTGGACACATGCTTTTAAGAGGATATTCGCTTGTAGATGTTTACGCCATACGCCGGGCAGCTCATATTGAGAAAACTCTGAAGTCTATAAAATCAATCCCTTATAAATAGTTTACCAATTTTGGATACAGATTCAGTTCAGTCTCGTGAATTTTGCCGACCTCTTCTGGTAAAATTATTAAGCATTATGTCTGCAAAATGTTTAAGGGAAACAAAATTAAAAGCATGTATACGTCTTTTTTCGATCATTATCTCTATGTTTCAAGTTTTAGAGCGTAACTCACACATTTGAAAAGGTCGCCTCAATTAAATAAATAATGGAAAGAGATAAATTGTATAGCTGATACTGTAGTTGAAGTCCTTTCTTGCATGATTGCGCGGACAGAGCTTTCTTTTATATTTCTGAAATCTTTCTAGAGGTTTCATATTTTGGCCTGGCAACCAAAGCCTATTCGTAATATTTCAGGAGAAAGTTAGAATAGATCCTTATTCATACAATGTATGTATGGTAATATCTATATATGGGAATGGATAGTTAGCATCGACAGATTTAGGACTCTCCCAAAATTCTAGCCAATCTTTTGATATTTCTTCTCCAGTTTGTCTCGGGCAAAAAGACAAAAATCGCCTTTTCCCAGGTAAACCTAACGCTATTAGATGTTTAAAATTGCATAAATGGTGCAATTAAATGCAATAGAAAACAAACATGTGGATCAAGGCATTCTCTAAAAAAGAATTATCTGATGTTATTACAATTAAGTTTAAGCATAAGATATAAATATAAATGTATTTTGTTTTAAGGTGGTACACATGTATTAATCACTTGTATTGTTACTGTTTTGTAAGCACAAACAATTTGGTAATAATTGATTATTTGCAATTGGTAGGATACTTTGCAAAAAGGAATTCGATTATACCAAATGGGCAGATAGGAACCGTTAAGTCTGAAGACAGACAAGATCATGGCCAACAAAATGAAACGAAAGACAAACATAGAACAAACAGCACTACACTGAAAACTAAACCTGGATTAACACGAACAGTAGAAAGACAAGGGTGAGTTCAGGAATTGTAAATCATGAGTCATTTGTAATTTTTGTAATTCTAAAAGTAGATTTTACATATCTTATTATCATAAAAAAGCATAGGGTTAGGGTTAATTACGAATTTTGAATTGTTGGCTCCACATTAAGTTTTAAAGGTAGACTAGTAGAAAGCTAGTAATGGTTTGCAATTGTGGAACTGTAGTACGTTATCCAATAAGAGGAAATTAGATGTATTGATAATCATATATAATGTAAATGTTGCATCGGATAGAAACAAGGAAGCGGTATTTATTATTCCTAATAGGTAAGTGTTTATACATTTGAATGCATATTTATTGAATTTTGTCACAAATAAAAATCAGAAATAACTTGCAAATTTAACATGCCTGTCCCAAGTCAGGAACCTGTAGTCCAGTCATTTATTGTTATACGTTCACCATTTGTGCATTAGATTAGGAGATTGTCGTGTTTAATGTTTAGTTTCACATTTTGTATTTCGGGGCCTTTTACAGCTTCCGTAATGATATGGACTGTGGTTCATTGTTGAAGGCCATAATGGGACCTGTAAAAGTTTAAATTCTTCTGTTTAATGGACAATCATGCTACATTCCCTATTTTTATAACTTTATCACGATATACATCGTTCAACGTCCAATTTTCGTCGCATCTCATCTTTCTATTTTACTTTATAAATATTCTATACCCCATTAACCCTGAATGTCTCATTTCGACAGCAGAGGCATCATTTCGAATAGAGTATTTTTTTGGTATAATATCTATTGTATTTTCAAAATGCCTTTTAACTAAAATATTGTATTAATATGTCATAAAACCTTATAAAATGAAACCTTCCATGCACATATGCATAATCAACGACATGTTGTTGTTTGTAGCATGGAAATTTGGTTACAGTCCCAATGTGATTTATTTGTATCTGCGCTTAGGTCCCGTGAGTTTGCCTTTCAGTAGACTTGGATTCGTTTTTTTGCACCCGCGGAAACTCAGCAAAATTATTTTTCAAAGTCGATATAGATCTTTGGCAAGGTTCAACTCGGAAAGTTTACTGTTTTCAGCTAAATCAGAATAGAGTTTTTAAAAAGTTACCTAATAATTGGTATTTACAGAGTCTGACTCTTTTTGCTATACAGAGATTATCCTTGGGCTATATCAACTTTCTCTACGTAAAACAACCAATAGCAACATGATTACTACTGTCTGTAAACTTATGGAATGCCTTTGTCATAATAACAAGGTGTTATCATCTTTGGATCTCAATAAAATTTTGCAAACAATGAACCTTGGTGAATCTTAACAGAAATTATTTTCGTTTTTATATTATTTTTAATTGGTAAATGAACCTGGAGCAAGCGAAAAGTCTCTCTGGGATTTACAATGTAAAAGGGAGATAACTCTCTTGGCGGGGATTTACAAAAAGCCATGTAGAATGCTCATAGAGTAACATAAAGCTGGAAATGTAATTGCCAAATTTCTTACTCATCTCAATGCCATAATTTATACAAGAAAATTATTGATATTATTCAATTTTGAAAAGTAAGTTGTTTAGATGTCACGAAACTTTATGTGCCCGTATTGTATCTGGTGATAGTACTTTTATTTGTATATTTTTGGACGACTCTCTGGGTTCTACTTCTTGACTAAGGATTAGTAAAATATTTCTAAGATAAATGTTTAAAATTGCAATATGCCATTCTACGGAGTAAGGTTTACAGACAGTAAATATAATTAAACACATATCGATACTCACATTGATAAAACTGACAATACAAAACTTTTTTATTTGCATATGTATAAAAATATTGTTTCTAGTGGAATCGACCATGTGTTTGTCAAGCCGTTATATTTCAATTTAAGATGATGTAAATAATTCTCTATTTTTTTAATAAAGCGCTTCTGTTTGTTTTACGGAGTTAACTTATGTAAACACTGTTAAATCATAAGGACAACTTGTAAAAGTTTGAGATTTACACGTTCTGGATGGTTGTCTCATAGACTATTTCACCACATCTCTTTTTTTATATCCAGTGTAAAATGATGTCACAAAGAAAAAAGTCGATTTTAAAAAAATCTTTAGTTTAAGTAAACCATACAATTAATACATTATCATTTGATAATGCCATGCTTTCCTGTCGACTTCGATAGTATTTAAACAAACAGGTCAATTATGAAAATTTTAAGACGGGACTGTTTCAGAATAAATTCTATTTTTGTTGTTAACTTATAATAGTTATGAAGTTTAAAAAAAAACTTAGGGTTGTCTCTATAGTAACTGATTTTTCAAGTAGGTTATGACACAGATGATTGCAATATGCAGGTATCACATCTTATTTCTTTAGATAGATGGTTTTCACGTTGACCCGCTTCCGAAAATAGCACATCATATATCGACCTTTTAATTTCATGAGTGAATTATAAAGAGAGATAATTAGCGCATTGCTGTAAGATTTAAGAATGGATCACCATGCATGACACTGATCTAGTATGTAATCTCATATTTAGAAACGATATTTAATTTTCGAAGTTAGATGCTTAGGATTAGTAGTGGGAAATATCGGAAATTTATAGAATCTACTATACATTTAAATTTATCTTACTATTCACAAGCTAACAGTTATATAATGTGCAGGAAATTAGATGAAATCGGGCACTTTCCAATCTACTTAGTTAAAATTAATCGTCCCCACGCCTATGGAATTTTGTTTGATCTTAGAAGGAGCATGGATGGAGCTTTTGAAGTGTTATTCGTCGGGCAAAACAGAATCATGAAATATATCTATCTCGTGTTATGGATTGTGTACAGAAGTGTTAACAGCCTGAGTCATTTCCTGACATCCTGAACTGTATTTTTTCAAATTAAGCAAATAAACTTTTTTAAACTTAAATAAAATCAATACTTTAAAAGCCATTGTTATGTCAGCACTGTTTTACACCATATATTTAAAAAGTACGATCAATCATTAAAAGCTAAATCTAGCCCAGGAACAGCAACTAATTAATGTTTGACATTACTGAATCTCTCACATTTTGATATGATTTAAAAAAACTTACTTGAAAAAAGTTAATGAAGCAGAAGATCATATAAACATTACAGCTAAGCAACTTTGCATATTTTTGAATTTTAGTGAACATATTACTTTTGTCTCCATTCAAGTTGAAAACACATTATTTCCCCATTATAACAATTTCTTTATTCTTGAACAATGATTAATTGAAAAATTAAAATTTTTTTGATATTTTTCAAACCTGAATTCATCTAGTAATATAAATTAAAATAAAATTAAAAAATGTCTATTTGAAATGAATTTTCAGCAAACCTGTAAGAACTTTAATTCTCCACAGAAAATCCAGTGTTCCATATTGGGGCAAGATTAACTCTTAGAGATATACTACCTTTGACTACTGAGCTGCGAATGTCTCGGGGACCAAAGGTCCACCAGATGTGACATATATCCCTTGGTAGTAATTAATGTATCACAATATCAAATTGATGCATTGTATGGCAATTTCGTTGATTGACAACTTGTCAACACTGCTGGAAAAAAATGTTGGAAATCAAGTTAAAATACAAAGACACTTAATAAGCACAACCACATAACTAAAATAATCTTAATAAACAGAAGTTCAAACAAAGCTATGGGTTACCGTTGCATCAAATAAGAGAGCCTAAGAAATATATGTTATTTTTATTAAAAGGTGATTTGCCTACTACATGTACCGTCTTTGTTTCCTTTTATAAAAATTTCCTTCAAAGTGAAGTAATTAAATAGAAAATGAGAACACATGACATCGGACGAATTATCAGATGTGGCGACCACACCATAATAAATCAACATACTGGCATCTTAAATCTATAGAAATGTAAAACAAAACAAAGGAACACATAAATACCATACCAGTCAACCCGTTTCACCAAAGATGAAGGCTAAAATACATAAAGATCAAGAGAAAATAATTTTTGAATTCAGTTGGTTTGCATTGGAAATCGCTGACTTTATCCGGTCTTCAGTTGTTCCCTTGATATAAGCGTATAAAACCCAGAGTCAAATTTCAATTGGCAAACGGACTATTTTGAACGGAAGAATTAAATGCATTAATGTTATCATGTCTCAATAAAAATCCGGCAACTAGGCTGCGAATATCCTCGGGACTTACAATAATAAATGTATCACAAAACACCAATATGAATTTGATGCACTGTATGACCATTTCGTTGAATTGACAACTCGTCAGTAGTCCTCGAAGTCAAAATTATGGAAATTCTATTAAAATACAGATTTATTATGCACAAACATCATCACCAAAACAATTAAAATTGATTGATTGATTGATTGATTGATTGATTGATTGATTGATTGCTGCTTAACGCCAGCTCGGCAATATTTCAGCCATATCATGGCGGGAACATAAAACACAATTTAGATAAACAGTAGATAAACAGTAGATAAAGAGTAGAGAAAGCCGGTATATAGTTGCAATCGGTGTTAGCTTCAACTGGTATAAGAACGGAAATGTTATCACTATAGTGGAAGATGTTCATTGTCATTTGTAAGATCGATATTTCGTACCGGTCAACTAAATCATGATAGTGACCGAAAATTTTCCGGATTGATGACTTTAATTGTTTCTTTTGGTTTAGTAGCTTTCTTGTCAGAAGCCAGCCTTCATAAAAAAATCCTGGTAGGAAGCACATGCCCTGGAGTAGCGTATCGACTGAGTAATACACAAATCGTATGCAGTCGCGGCTTTAATATTGCATATCATGAACGGAAAGTTAACAATTGGAAAGTCATTTTTCTTGTATAGTTTTATTTGTTCTTAACCTGCCCTTACTGTCATTTTCTTTGTGTTAGTCAAGGTACGGAGCATACCTTTCTGTTTCTGAAGTATTCTTGTTTTCAAGTTCAGCTGAATAGATGCGGTCAACATAGCAATCGAATTTAGAAAAATCATATGTTTAAATGTATTTTCGTAGAAATCGGGGATTATCATCCTTGGAGATCCCAACCTGAAAAGACCCACTGTAATCCAACTTTTCAAGGATTTGAACAAAAGAATTTTTTAAATTCTTTAATGTGTATCTACTTCTATTTGTACGTTTATCAATACATTAATACATTTGACCTTATTTGCCTCATAGTATAAAGAGTTCTAAATCGATTGCTCTATTTTAATTAATTTACCACCAGGTTGTAGGAATTTCCATGGGTACAAACGATGCCTCTTTAATTGTAACAGACATATTCCTTAACGGTTATGAATCCCAGTTTATGGCCGAAATCCTCAAAGATCCTCCTTAATCTGATTAAAATTCTTAAATTCTATCTAGACGATATCTTTGCCGTTAATAAACCTTATTTCTCCATACATTCTATATTAGAAATATCTCGCCACGATATGGCTGAAATATTGCCGATTTGGCGTTAAACACCAATAAATCAATCAATAATTAAACTATGGTAAAAATTTAACATTAAAAGATTTAATCTTGAAGGTGAAATTTTGAATATAATAGCCTTGAAAAACTTTTAACAGAAAATCAATTCAGAATAAAATATACTGTAGAAAATTGTTTTGAATATCTCAATTTGCTCGATCGCCTTGACTTCCCTGCTGTGTTAAGAGTAATTTCCTTACAACAATATTTTAAAAGTTTGTTCATTTACCTATTTGTACCTGAAAAATAAACATTTTATGAAAGACTAGAAGCAACAATTTTTCTGGACGTATTACCCCTTGCTTATCAAAAATCCGATTTATGCTTGTTGTGTTTTTTCACTTGTGTGGGCTTTTATTAATATATATATCCTTCATGTAGGGTTTGTGTTACTCCAGCTTTAGTTTTCAGTGTAGTGTTGTGTGTTCTATATTTCTCTTCCGTTTCATTTTGTTGGCCATGGTCTTGTCTGTCTTCCGACTTAACAATTTCGTCTGCCCCTTTGGTATCTTCGAATTCCTTTTATGTATACTTCAGTTGCAGTATTCAATGTACTTGTCTGTCTTAATCATACAAAATAAATAATGACATTCAAAATCATTATAAAAAACTTGATAAACTTTATAATGCCTTCTAGTACAAGAGTTGACGAACATTCGTCGACGTGGTACCAAACCAATTAAAATAAAAAAAAAATGTTTTAAAATAATTTACATATATTTATTTAAGCCTCAATTAATATGATATATAAAAAATTTATATATCCTAAATTGTACAAAATTAAACTTCTCTTTAACATGTTTAAATTTTAAACGGGCTAATCTATCCTTGGTAGTAGTTGTCTGTGGGGAAAGTTAAAAAATATCAGGATGAGTAAGAGTGATTTTATTGCAAATAAAATCATCTAAAGTTAGTTTAATTAATGACGGAAAACTTTTTGAGTTGTTCTTCCTAATTTAACTATTCTGACATTACCATTCTAATTATTTCTGTATTTTAGTCACAACTAGATTAAGTTAACAACCGTGATTATAAACCCCAAATAATATTCCTCATTTTTGAAAAATATAGGTATCATATTATTGCGCAAAAAACGTATTAAGATATTTGGATTGCAGCTTACAGTAATCGTATCTTTTAAGTATAATTTGTAAAGGAATTAATAATTTGACTTTAAAAAAATAATTGCTTGAAATACCTGTTGTCAAATATTTGATTTCCCTACCAAAGTTAAACGGAATAATATTAGCTTCACATGTTTTGCTTTGGTGTTAGAAATGTAATGACATGTGTACTATTGACTGTTGTTGATCTATTAACAATTTGATAAACATAATTAATGGACATGTCTTATATGCCTGTCCCGAGTAAAAAATTGTGGTCATAAGGATTATATTTGAAATATACGGTTTGTTACATATAAATATTTGATAATATTCAGGTGGGGCAGTATTTTTGTATATATTTTTTATTTGGGGCGATTAAGAGCTTTTAACAAGAAGTGGTATTCCACCATTGTTGAAGTCCTTGTGCAGACCACTAGATTTGTAAATTCCCTTTTAATTGTGGTTGGAAGGCAGTCTTTCTGAAATTTACTTCACATCTTTTAATTTTCATATATATGTTCCTGTTTAGTCGTAGAAATCTCCGTTTTCTTCATTAAAGCGTGCGACAAGTTCAAAAAATGCGTGTAACTGTACATAATTAATTAACAGTCCTGAAATCGCAAAAGCACATTTGTGAAAGAAAACTTAGCACTCTGGATGGAAATCAATACTGATCACCAGCATGTTTGAGTTTAATCAATCCAGATTTTACATGCACGGTAGGCCTCTGGTTACTTACCTTCTTTTAATTGAATAAATTTACAAGTATTCATATATGACATGAAACGCAGAATAAAAGATCAAGTGAATGTTTGGATTAATGCATTGTTAATACGAGTCGAAATTTACAGAATTACGAAATTGCATCTTGCAAATATCAAAATAGATCATAAAATGAATGTTAATACTATACATGTATAAAGGTAACTAATGGAAAATTAAACAAAACAATCTATGTCTACCACTCTACTTAAATCAGTGATACATGACTCATACCTTTATTTCCCAAGGAAAAACATTCAACAAAATGAATTTATTGGACATAATGATTGGCATTCTATAGAAGGTTTAAGTGAATTTGATAAAAAAAAATTGAGGAAATACTAATATCGGATATGCATTATTTATAGTGAAAAAAAATGTGTACCGACGAGAGCATCAGTTTTAATGATATATAAATATGTATGTTATTGATACCTATCTAAAACCTTAACGTATATTATTTAGCAACTGATGAGATTTATCGATGGTTTATGAGTATAAGTCAAATCTATTGGAGGTGATATGAGAAATAAGGGTACTCAATGAACTAAATTTGATCGTGGTGGCCATTCTTATCTTCTGATGCAAGTAAATATTGGGATTCGGTAATATAACATTTAATATTGTCGAACCCAACTGACTTTTAGTTTCTATACTGAATTTAAGATCAAAACAAACATAAAACGTTAAGATTGATTGCTTCCAGTTGAGCGAGTGGATGCAAAGGAAAATAATATAAAAAAAAAGATGAACAATAAGGCTCTAATATGACCCCAAAATTAAAAGTTCCATTTTTAGTCCAAACAACTAAAACGAATACCTACTGTTATTCCGATTAGACTTATACATTGCTGAAACTTAGTACCTCATTAGGTCCAATTTCGATTTTTGATTTTCATTAAGTTCAATAAAACTTCCATGCAGTTTGTCATGTTTAAACGAAGTTCAGTGTAGAATACCCATGGGAGAGATCAAAAGTACAAAGTGCAAAGAGACAAGTCAAAGGAGTAGGGGCAATAAGGGCCATATTTGGCCCAACGTCAAAAAATGTTAAAACTGAGATATTTCAATAAATTAGTATAATTTAAGATGAAAAACACCAATTTTTATTGATATTTTGTAATTTTCTTCATTTTTGGGTCAAAAAAGCAAAAAAAAAATGAAAAAAAACAAGGATTTCTGAAGATCTTTAATAATAACACCATCTTTTATGATAGAAAGTTAACCTGGGAAAATATTTTTACACTAGACCATTCGAAGTGAGAAAATAGGTTTTTGGACAATTTTAAACATTATCCCTTAGTTTTGGGGGGGAAAGTTTTAATTTTAACCAAAAAATCGTTGATTTCTGGGAACCTTCAATGATTATCGCATCATTTTTTTATAGATAGTTCAACTTGTGCAATTTTATATTACATTAGATGTTCGATGTGGCAAAATATGATTTTTTGGCAGTTTAATGCATAAAGCCTCAATTTTTGGGTAAAAAGTCCTAATTTTATAAAAAAAAATCATTGATTTCTGTGATTTTTCAATAATATCCCCGGCTTTTATGATAAAAAGTTCAACATTTGTAAAAATATTTCATACTACATCATTTTATGTGAAAAAATAGGTTTTTGAGAAATTTTATATGTAAACCCTTATTTTTGGGGAGAAAGTTTAAATTTTATCAAAAAAATAGTTGATTTCTAGGAATTTTCAATAATAAACACATCTTTAATGATATATTGTTCAACATGTGTAGATATATTTTACACTAGACATTAAACCATATGATTTTGTGCATTCTAGTAAACGAAGTCTTAGTTTTTTGGGTAAAAGTTTTGATTTTATTTTAAAAAAAATCATTGATTTCTGTGAACATTCAATAATATCGTATATACTCGCATAAAAGTCAGTAATTTGGGAGCTGAAAAGTCTTTCCTTGTAAGGGGTCCGATTTATAAGCAAGGCCTAGCCAAAGAAAGAAAAATTCTTTGTCGAATCTGGAAAGAAAAGATCGCTGCACCATTCAAACCAACTCAACGGGCCATCTGGAGTTGTGGGACAGTTGAATTATCGTATTGTGAAAACAAATGGTGTACTGATCAATAAAAAACACAGAAAACTAGTAATTGTTGTTTATTTTCGTACTGTTTTACTTTTGCACACAGTACTTTTTATTTTGCGAACACTTCCAGTCTGGTAAATAACCAAAAAGCTTAACCACAATACGGCAAGAGACAGTCCAAATCCAATATTAACTTTATCTTTGTTCACTTTTATAATGAGAAATTGACGTTAGTGCTTGATATTATTATTGTAATGTAATAACATTACCAACGCTTGAAAATATTATTGTTATTTTTAATCATATGTATACGACAAAAACGAAACAAGAAACCGGTACATTGCGTCCCGTTGCTATTTTCTTTGTTTTTGGTAGTCAAAGGGAGACAACACAAACAAAAACATCTGCATGATTTCACGAGAATTTCAAACAATCATAAACACACATGATAATTATAAAACTAAAAATAAGGTTTGATAATTTATTCTCACTAAAATAAGGTTTTATCATTTATTATCTCTAATTATGTGAGTATTTCTCTTCCTTGAGGATTTCCTTTCTATCCTAGCCAAGACTTCGCGACTTATAAGCGGGTCGATCATAAAAAACTCTGTTCTCAAGCTGAAAACTACCCCCAACTTATACTCCGATCGACTTTCATGCGAGTATTTACGGTACTTTAAACCTCTTAAGTTTTTGCACAAAATGTAATTCAGATGCAAAGCGATGGCAATAGCTCACATGACAAAAATTTTTAAGAATATTTACTTTAAACCTCTTAAAGTTTTTGACAACACACAAAATGTAATTCAAATACAGCTGTCTATGAATATTTTATGAGTAGCTAATTTGTTATTTTTTATGTGATAAATGAATAAGTAAAGCAGCTTATCATCAATCAATAAGTATTTATTAAGACTAAAGACACATGTTACCAACTCCCAGCATTTATAAATCATATAAGTTCAATTTGTCGCTAGGCAAAATGACAATTTAATGAAATGTGCAAAATGACAATTTAATGAAATGTAGAGTTCCAGGGCATATACTAAATGCATCTTGTATTTCATCAATGCAAAATTTTTGATAAATTGTATGTCAATGCAAGTGGATAAAATATTGAAAACAACCAACACTACATGTTACTTTATTGAATACCAATTTTAATGGTTATTTAAACAAAACTGATGTTAACTAGTTCTTGAATTCAGAGTCAAATGCAATCTTCATTTTCATACAACATTCCAATCTGATATTTTCCTTAAATATTCAAATTTTTATCAGTACGTTTTAAGTAAAAGAGAGAAAGTTCAAATGATTGATGATTGATTGATCGTTTTTTAACATCCAGTGGCAAATATATCATGCATATTCAGGAGAATAACAAGTTATCAATCAATGAATCATAAAAGGGGCTAGCTGGGGGTTAGGTCAGAGGATTTTATAGCCACAGGATGACAAATTGGAACTGTTTGGGTAGGATCAGGAAATTTAGCCTAGCAACTGATCACCTACAGACCACTCATTGCAAGCTATTGCAAAGGGATCATGAACATGCTGAGAGCATAAGAGGAAGTTCAGGAAGTGTTTTATGGTACTGAATCAACAAGATTATGATTCAAACAGAAAACATGACTCTAGTTAGTTCACTGCCTTTCCTTGTGTTATTTGTTTTTTTTTTTCATTATTTCATTTAATTACATTTCTTTTTTGCATGTCATCTAACAGGTACACTTGCCATTTATTCAGGAATATTTAGAGCTTGTCACAAGCTGTGGGACACCATATTTGTTAAAGGCTTTGTGTAGACCTCTAGATAAGAATTTTAAAAAGCTTCTTGTCAAGAATATATATTCAAAAAGTAACATGACTATATTTCTCTGACATAATTAAAAGGATTATATAAGTTTACTTGTTTCCTTGCTCAGATTTTTACTGTAACAATACATTTTTTGGTTTGTTTGATTCAGGTTTAACCCCACTTTCAACAATATTTCAGTTATATCAATGCTGTCAGTTATACTGGTGGAGTTAGCTGGAGTACCCAGAGAGAACCACAGACGTTGGCAGGTAACTGACAAACTTTATCGGAAATAAAAGATTGATAGCCCAGACAAATCCAATTATGTAAATGAAATGAACCTGGCAACCATTTTGCAAAAGGGCGTAAGTGTTACCAGTGCTCATAACTTGCATATGTTATACAAGACTTATGAGTATTTGAAGTCTTAAGACTTTCTGTGAAACATTCAGCACTTCTTTATACAGTCGATTCCACTTAATTGCAAACCGGTTAATTGCAAAATTCGTTTTATTGCAAACGAAGTTCAAACACCAA
>JAULBM010284695.1:0-16344 GCA_032357055.1 Geukensia granosissima
AATAACTGTGTAACTTTTTTTCAGAATTATTGCTGGGAAACGATTTCTCTGGGAACGGAGATACAATCGATGGAATAGACGGCGAAGAGATCAGCATTGTATGTCGAATTTCGTCGAATATCTCAAGAACTAATGTTTCTGTTATATTCAATGATACCTTTTTGTTCTCGTCTGACCAAAGTGTTGTTCATTTTTATATGACTGTAACAAAGGAGCATCAAGGACACAATATTACATGCAAAGCATTCGTTGAACATAGAAATAAAGTTTATTATCTTGAAGAGACAGCAACCTTCGATATTAGCTGTAAGTTTTACGTTTATACGCAAATCATTCATACAATAGAAATAAATTAACAAGTTGAGATCTTTAAACACAATCCACACTTATATTATTAAGGTATTCAGATATTGGGATTGTACTGACAGATAAAATGAACATGAGATTCATCTGTAGTAACTGCACCAAACGATTTCTTTTTTTTTCGCAATTTTTCGCTGTAGAAATCATGTGTGAAAAAAATTAT
Source organism: Geukensia granosissima (assembly GCA_032357055.1). Lineage (NCBI taxonomy): Eukaryota > Metazoa > Mollusca > Bivalvia > Mytilida > Mytilidae > Geukensia > Geukensia granosissima. The sequence continues at coordinate 527 of JAULBM010284695.1, forward strand.
AATTGTGTTACTAAAGGAAATGTAATTATCTGAAACATCGTCAAGTGTATCAACTGCCGTCATTTTTATTAAATGAACATCAAGTGATATCCGCACAATTATCGAACATGGACAACATACCAATATATTTCAAATCTTGGCTACCTTTATTCAATTTACAAATATATTTCGACAACAAAATCAATTGCATCATACAAACGATTGACTAGAAAAAAGGAAGGCAATACTCTTCAAATGTGACAATAGAAAAATGGTTTACTTTACAACATAAGTTTGCTTCTGTTGTATGAACATGGTGAATTTTTTATGATGTGACCTATATCAAGTATTAACATCTCATCAGCAGCATTAGAACCAACCAAAAGAAATTCAGATCGAAACATAGTAGAAAAAATAACTCAATTAAAAAAAATTGATACAGAAAGCTTCATTATCTATTTTTGCATTAAATTTTTGAGTTCTCTCTGTAATTTCAGGACTTAAAGATTCGAGTTAATATGACAAAATTATTAAAAAAAATATGTCATAATTTTTATGTCCAAAAAGTCTGATAACTGGGCTGGTGAATACCCTTGTGGAATCTAGTCCACCAAAAGTTACATCTACTAAGTGGTTTCAAAACATGAACTGTAACATTCAATGAAATGAAGTCAAAAATGGTTTATCTCCCAAATATAAAGACGTTATATTTTTCTAGTGCGCTAGTTCCTGTGAATTTGCTTTTAATAAGATGGAGTTGTGCCCAAATAGTACTAATTAGCATCTTTCTAATTGCAGATAAACCATTGGTTTCAATTCAAGCTTACCCATCGGATTTGGTAACAGAATATGATGACTTAACATTGCTTTGCATTTACAATAGTAATCCAAAGAACGTTTCCATCATGTGGACGAAAGATGGAATAAATATATCTCAAAACACTGAACTTGAAATTACAAATATTTCGAGACAAGACAGCGGATTATACTCATGTGCCGTTGTTAACTCAAAAGGATGTGGCCGAAGCGATCGAAAGATTGTCGTTCAACGTGAGTTTTGACTAAGTGTAACACTTGTTAGAAAAAATTGAAGAGAGAACTTTAATAAGCGAACTTTACTTTGTCAATATATTCTTATTAAGACTTAGAAATTATATGCGAGATCTTCTCCACTCTTATGGAAAATGAAATAATTTTGTAGTTTTTCAATAATTTGAGAATTTTAGAAAATATTTTTATTTTCATTGATCTATTGAGGAAACTTTAATCTTTCACAAAAATCAGCAATGTTAACATCAGCAAAAATACAACAATACCTGTAACAGCTTGAACGCCAAATTATATAATCGCTTAGATATGTAAAACTATTTATAATTTCTCTGTTTAGAATTTGATATCGCTTAAAAAACAAGAGAGTCTCAGTTCAGTAAAAGGTACCTTTTTAAACACTTTTTTCATTTTCTCCCTCTTGCCAGGTGGAGGGATCCTCAATATAGTCTAATGCTGATATCATGATTTAAATTATACTGGCTGTCTGATGAACAATCATGCAACAACTTATTTTTATATTTCATCAATTCATAAATTACTAATTTGGTCAAACGAACACGAGAAGTTAAGATATTTTTTTATTTTTTATAATTAACAAGACTTGGATATAGTATTGTCTATCTAGATTATAATGAACAAGTTCGGGTAACTCGATGAACGCGTTAAATATGTTTAAATTGCAACCTTCTTGGTAAACTTAAACTGCGATTCGTCTGTTGGGGTCTACAATGTTGAAATACTTGTTTGTTCTTTTAATAAACTAGCCAAACGCAACAGAATTTCCAATAATAAACACTTGTTGTAGAATTTACCATCAATTTCCAGAGTTTGAGATATCTGTTATTATAATTTCAAACATTGTATTCCAAAGTCAATAACTATTATTTTCTAATTCGACAATCCATATGTTCTAAAACTATTTAAAAGGAACTAATACTTGAATTGCAATCACTTCAACATTGATAAAATGTTTTTTGCACAAATCATTTGAATTTATGGGTCGGCATAAGATTTTATGCGAAAAAAGTGCCTGATTTTGACTGGCAAAATAATCCTGTCGAGTTGCGCTTGATAAAAATCTGGTCTTATATTTGCCCCTTTAATTTCGACTTATCACGTTTTTCATATAAATAACATTCTTTTAACATACTAAAAAAATTCTCCTCCGAAAGGCGACACAAATGTTATGGCTGGACAAGGAGTCACCTACTTTTGAAATAAAATGGTCGGTTCGTACGATTATTCTGAATTGGACATGGTTTTGTGCTATATCAAACATATATGAAAAAAATCACATTTAACCTTGAATGGACCATTTCAGAAATGCAACGAAATTCTGGGAATGTCATTGTTCTGGTTGAATTTCATTGGTCAAGACGTGATTTATGAGGAAACTGAGATTGCGCAATGCGTTTTACGAGGACGGAAGTTGAATTTCTAAATCGGTCTATTTGTGTGCCTAATACAAAATTACCAATGTTAAATAAATATGGAAAATGTAAGTATGCTATATGTACATTTCAAGGAGTAACCTCTCATCAGTAGCATTAGAACCGAAACACAGGAAGTCAAATATTCAAATATAGCGATATAAGCACTCAAATCCAAACAAATCGAAATGGGAAGCCAAATCGGACGGCAGGGACCACTACTAAGTGCCCTTCTTTTTAATTCCTGTTCCTTTACCATTGCAATTGCCTGATTTCTTCCTGGATGATTTTTGTTTTCTCTTTCAGTATCTTCGACTTTTTTTGTCAAAAATTAAATTTTATGGATGTAATTTCAATTGATAAGCGATGGATATATATTTGTCATATGGCGTCTGATTAGTCGAAATGTTGTCTCTTTCTATTTGGCACAGAGCAATCATGGGAGGACATAGGGTATCGGAATTTTTTCTTGACAGAAGAAGAAATGCTTGAAATTATGATGAGTAGTACACTCTCACAGGATTATTATGAAAGAGATAGAATAGACGATGGCGAGTTATTAGAAGAGGAAGCAAATCATCTCATGAAAACCAGAAATAAATTGAAGGATTATATATCTCTTCGCGAAACTGACGATAAACAAAAAGATCGTCTCCAAACACAACATAAGGAAACCAACCAAAAAGATGCAGACAATCTAGATGAAAATGCAAGTGATGAAAGATCAACTTATTCATATCTCCGCAAAACTGATAGTAATGAGACAAAAGATAAAGGAACCCCAGAAGTAACTTCAAACTGCCAATTAGAAACAGATACCATGTTACTATGCCCAACTGATGGAACCTTCCTAGAGAGGATAAAGAAATTGTTTCGCATTAAACCAGATGTTCCAATATATTTAACGTTAGCAATGTTGAGAGAAAGATCACTGAAGGCGGGAAAAAGAGGTGTTCATAAAACAAAATTGAAACCTGTAATTATTTTAGACTTTGCTGGACAAGAAGTTTTTTATTCTACTCACCAGTCCTTTCTGACACACAGAGGGGTTTATGTCATTGTGATCAATGGAAGTTTACCGTTGGATGCTGAAATTGAAACAGAGTCTTTCATACCGGGTCGTCAGGAAATACCCACAACTAGAGGTATATACAATTGATGTGATTGTCAGAACATATGAACAATTGATAACATATGCTTAATGTTCTTGCAAAGTAGTAGGTACGTTTATTAAGCCCCATATTAGGTCCAGATTTTATATTTTTCTGACACATTAATAAGGTCTTTTGTAAATGCTGTAGATAACCGTCTATTAATAATTCATAACTTATTCTTATTAAATTTTCATCATTAGAATAAAAAGGCCAAAGTTATTCAACCAAAATGCAAAATTTTCTGTAAAAACACTAAATTATTGGAGGAGTTTTGTTCAAAATAGATATTAGCGCACAAAAACATCACATAGATATTTTGAATAAATATTTGTACTTTATAGATCTTTATTTGTAAAAAGTTTGGTTGTACGATCATTATTTAAATCGACAAAATTGTATCCAATGTTTTATCATATCACTTAATTTTAAGTATTTTCATTGTAAAGCTGTGCGATGTGACCATTGTAGAACAAATAAAACTATTAAAAAAATGTTGAATGTTCTGTTTTCAGACATTATTAAACACAAACGATATAAAATAATAGGTTTTTGACCCTTTCATATCTTTCCAAATTCTTTGGGCAAAAATGTGCCTTTACGAACCTTGTCCTTTTGTAAAACGTATTTAATTCATCCCTTCTTAATTTTGTCGACTATCTATTTACTTACCTACTTGTCTTTTGAAGATTTATACGGAAAAATACTTATACGGAATATTCGTTTTTTACTAATTTTTAAAACTATGCACATTTGACATGCAAAAGTATTGAATTCTATGACGCATGTATTTTAGGATACATTAGATTCTGGGTGGATTCTATTCTGACATATTCAAAAGGGACATCCACATCTTACCCAAAGATTCTTATCTGTGCTACACATAAAGACTGCATAGGTGACGTAAGTATATGAAACATGAAAATGAAATGATACCATAAACAAAACAATGCACAATTATGTGGTAATATGAATCATTTTTTGGAACTTTCTAACAACATCAGCAAGTGGTGTACGTTGCTTCTTTTTCGAATGTTTCATAACAATTGACATAAAATACCAATTGTGTTTGTCTCTTCATTTACCATGTTGGTGTATTCAAGATTTCAGAAAAATACTAATGTTTGATAATACGATTGATGATTGATGAAACATTACTCACAAGTATTTAACTATGAATTCTTATTATTTATATTAAAAATGGCTAACTAACGGTATTATGTCTGTTTTGTATATGTTTGTTCATTATTATGTTTTTAACATTTTGATTAATTAATCTTAGAGAAATTAAAAGGTCGGCTGGTAATATCTCAGTCACTTTACATAATTTAAATATATATACTTTCTTTATTTAAATCGTTTCAATGAACGTCGAAGTATCAGTGACACTTTTCACTTTTCATTTATCTATAGAGCAGAATTCCTAAATTTTAAAAAAATTCATAGTTCACAAAACATACATTAAATTTTAAATTTATTTTACACCTTTAGGAAATCAGTTATTCTGGATATTTGGGACTGTAAATACTCTGGACTTGTCAATACCAAATTTCCCATATATAGCAGTTTCAAATAACTTTAACAAAGAACAGTTAAGCATTTAACGTCAAATTTGAAATCTTTAATGGAAAATGTATAAAGTTATTGTACCTTACGAACAAAAATAGAGAAGATTATATGGCTCTATCCGTATCACATACCATATAACCCGAAAAACCAGTAATAACCCGAAAGTTAACTGGTCTTGGGTTGATTTTGGTTGTAATACGGAAAGGACGATACCATAATATGTTTACCATATACTTAAACATAAAAGATTCTTCTTTCTTGTTTAGTATAACGGTTTGCAATGGGGACGTCATACGATCAATATCAGTTTAAATGGGTATGATAAAAGCGTAACGATATAAGTCACGGCAACCAAATACAGACGGCAAAGGTCTTTAATTGATCTAAATGCGAATTTTATTTATTTTGTATTTAGTATATGATAATTATATTAAATCAGTTCAGAGTCATAACATACTATGTTCTTAAAGATTGCTTGATTTAATTTGTTTTCTTTTCGTTTCGTTTGTTGGACAAATAAAACGTCCTTTTTGAAAAATTATACACTAAAATGACCTTGTTGGCAGGTAAAGAAAGTAGAGATCATTAGACGGCAACTGTATGAAGAAATAAAAGAAATGTTTAAAGACAAACCTGCCATGAGTCATCTTATTTTGGATTATGAAATATTTGTTAACGCAATGGATCACGAAGATGTAGAACATTCATTCTTCAAAGATGTCTTAGTTGATCTGATCAAAGATCAGCCTTCATGGGGTGAAAAGATACCTAAAGCATGGATTTGCTTGGAAATGGTTCTTCGAATGTACGCCGAAAAGGGCATCAACATCATACCACTCCATTACTTAGAATTGGCAAATAAAGAAAATCCAGTGCGACAGCTCAGTAAGGAAGAAATTGATGTGTTCCTAAAAATTCACCATGCACAAGGGGACATCATACATTTTCCTTTGCCCCAGTTGAAAAACTTTATTATCACAGACCCTAGATACGTAATAGATGTTATTAAGTGCATTGTAACCGATTCACGTTTTTGTCAAGGACAGAGGTTGGATGCAGTCAATAGAATGAAGAGAGAGGGAATTGTAAGCAAAACCAATATTTATCAGATTCTTCATTCTAAAAAAGCATTTGCGGATCACGTTGAATTTCTAGTATCACTCCTTAGCTATCTGGATATACTAGCGACTCGTAGAGCGTACACAGAACTCGGGGATCTTAAGAAGTCGGATATTTTCCTTGTTCCTTGCATGGTCATAGAAAAAAGTCCAAAATTTCGTAGCAATGAATTTGACGAAAGAAAGAATCTTGGATTGTCATTTAGATTCGAAGACAGTATTATTCCACCCGCACTAGGATTTCGACTGATAGCAAGCTGCATCAATATTTGGCAAGTTGCACAGGAAGCAAACAAAATTATGCTATTCTCTGGAATGGTCAAACTCGCGGTCACAAAATCCCTGTCACTGATTGTTCAAGTTAAAGAAAAGGATATACAGATTTTCCTCATACACGACGTATCTAGAAACCAGATAGTTCTTGATGTTGCCTCTGGAATTCGTGAGTGTCTTACCGACGTTCTGTATAAAATATCAGATATTTACAAGGTGACATCGGTTATTGACAATAGTCATCAGAGATGGGTACCATTTAAGGTGGCATACACATGTTTCAACGCAGAATCACCATGTTACGAAGCCGAAACAACGAACGGGTATTGCAAACATCAACATAAATTGGCAGATGTTTCAACAATGTGGAATGTGATCAAGGTAATCATTACAGTTTGTTAGTCATCAAAACTCAGATACAGCATATAAAGTAGATTCTGTCTTTACGCATTAGACTTCATACATTTTAAGTACAAAGTCAAAGACTCTAAAATGATGACTATTTTAAAACTAAATGAAATAGATAAATGGCGGTAAGACATCAAACCTTTCCTTATTCATATTTATCTTGTACAAAGCGCTTTTCTGGATGAACTTGCTTCAGGTATGCAAACGGCTGAAGACATTGGAGGTCGGAAATTGAACTACACTTGTTCAAAAATCTGTTCCAAAAGAACACAAGTCAAGATGACTATAATTTATTACAGCTACTTTCAGACCGTTTTGAATTTTAAAAAGTCTGAAGATCATATTTAAAATGAAGAAGAAGAAGAAATACATCCACAATCTTCGCAACATTTAATAAACGAAACAATAGAGCATACAGTTTATGACCGTTATTAATCATTTTTGTTTACAATTGGTTATTATTTGCACGCATATGACTTTGACCTCAAAAGACCTCCTATTTTTGCGTTTAAAAATACTAAATTACCAATGTGAATTAATATGAAAAATTTTCGTAATGCTATATGTACCTCTCATCAATATCATTAGAACCAAAACATAGGAAGTTAAAGATCCAAACATAGCAAACGAAGCACTCAAATTCAAAAACATCGACGGCAAGAGCAACGACTTCGTGTTATACTTTTCGAAGCCTTTCCGTATTTTCAGTGCTTGAAATAGGACCAATATTTAAACTACAAAATTCATTTAATTTTGCGTCAAGCTGATGAATCCCAGGTGACAAACCAAAATTTGTCATCTCAGAAAACTTTCAGGTTTTAAACCTACAATAAATAACACAAATTTCAATACGATGAGCAGTTTTTTTGCAAGCCATTTTACTCCTTCTAGTGCTTTTACATTGAATATAGTCATCCAGAAAGCCCATATCTATTTTAAAACTTGTACTAATGACATAATTAATTTATTTAATTTCAGAAGGGTTATAATTGTCCAACAGTGTGTAATATGGAAGGTAATGGATTCTAATTTTAGTTGCAGTTTTTTGAAAACGCATGAAACTGAAACTGAAAATTTCGGTTAAAAAGACCGCACTCAAACAACGAGAAGTACAGAGGGAATTAATAATCTAGAGGTCTCCACAAGGTCTTCAACAAATCTGTAAATCCCCCAATATAAATGAAAGTATTATACCTAATATAATACTTCTCTTCTATCAAAATATACATGGAAAAACATTTAAAATAACAAAACCTATTTCCACAAAATATTGACAGACATCTGAGACATGTGGTTGGGTTAAGCTTAATCAGTAATCAAGGCTAAGATTTATGAGTTAATATTGGTAAAACATGTATACACTGTCCCTATAGAGTAGACAAAAAGCAAAAATGCATTTTACAACTTTATCTATCTTACAAATTTTTTTTTTTTACTTTTTCTAAAAATAGATCAAGATTGTGTAAATAAAATATCTACTTTAACATAAATAATCCAAATTCAATTACTAGAAAATTCATGTTGAATTTTTGACAGTTAAATACTTTAACATAAATAATCCAAATTCAATTACTAGAAAATTCATGTTGAATTTTTGACAGTTAAATACTTAAAGTGTTTTAAGAAACAAGTGGATCCGTCACAAGATGTTCCAACTTATTAAGTCTCCATTCGAATGCAGACCAACTTTGAACCCCTTATCACCGGTTAAGTTCTTCATTCGTATGAAGCTGACATCATACAGAGCCTTCTGCAGAGAAAAGAGGATAAATTGCCTCAATCTTTTGGTTTCACGTTCCGCTATATAGATGATGTCATCTCCTTGATAACTTTAAATTTGGTGACTTTTTTACCAAAATTATCCAATTGAACTTGAAATCACAGATACTACAGAAACAGAAAGGTCTTCTTCAGACCAAGTAATTGACAGTATGGGCTGAATAAGAATAAACTTTACGACAGGAAATATGACTATGATTTTCCCATTGTAAACCTTCCGTTCATGTTCAGCAACATTCCAGCTGCACCGGCATACGAAGACTATATTTCTCAGTGGATTCGCTACTAGCTTGTGTTTCCTATCAGGATTTTATTAATAGAGGGTTGCAGCTGACAACAAAGCTACCGAGCCAAGGGTTTTTCAGGGAAAGAGTTAAATAATCACTCCTGACATTTTGTTGTCGGCATCATGATTTGTTTGATCGGTGCGAAATGCCCATTTCACAAAAATAACAGTAATAATATTTACTAAGAGTTGTAAACTGCGTCACTGCTACAATCATTCGGACACCAAGAATAACGTGCTGAAGAGCAAGAAGGCACTGAATTTACTAGCTTTAAAGATACTGACTTTTAAAGGGGTGAGATGGATTGTTTGGAATTTAAAAGTTCACATATATGCTAAGTAGGATGACATTGACGACATCTCGTAATAAGAGATTATCACATAACTTTCACGTATTAAAAATGACACCTTATGAGCTATGAATGTTGTTTTAATTAAAAGACCTTTAAAGGCATCTTATTTTCTGCAGATTGGGTTAAGAACATCTTGAGTGAAAAACCAAGTGAAATGCAGCTTGCTAAGTTGGCGATTCAGTTTTCATTAGATGATTTTCGACCAGTTTCATTGCACCTTGGTATTACTGGGAAAGAACTTACGAATGTTGAAAAAGACTTTAAGGAAAATATCCAGACAGCAATACTAGTGTGTTTGATTGAATGGCATCAGAAATTTCCACGAAAAACTTTTGGTGAAATCTATAAAGCTGTAGACTCTGAAAACCTAGACCTTCACATGTTATGCAAGGTACATTAAATAAATACATGTATAGCTGTGTCTTTATTATTCACCCCTTTTCACACATTACAAGGGTGGTATTGTATTTTATAATATAAATAATGTTTTAAAGGTCAGTTCATATATATTTCAATTTTTAACTAATGCTTTTGGAATAATACTTTGGTTATTCTATTACAGAAGATAAATCAATGAAATTATGAAATTCATTCAGACATACCAGCTATTCTTTTAATTAATTTCAGCTAAAAACTTTTAGGTTTATTAAGTACATTTTGGTGTGTACATAATAGTCAAATGTGTCTTAGCAGATTAGTTTGTAGATATTAGACAACATACGGCTTGCTTGCATTTGATTATGTTTTGTATACCTGTTGAATTAGTGAATTGGGGTCTCTTTGAAAGATATCCGATTTGAACGAAAATATTATGTCAATCTGTAATTAAGAACAATGATATTTTAGCAATACTTCAGCGATATCATGGAAAGCAATTAAATACAAACTAAAAAAAAAACACTTTTTTCTATTTCAGGTATTTAGAGACAAGCCGCTAGGTAAAAAATTTCTGATATTTTGACATTCTTTTCCGATTAAAGCTTTTTTAGATTGTTCTTAAATGCTGGAATCTATGAAAGTCTATTTACTGTCTATTCCTCACTGTTTTATCAATTATTTCTTTTAAATCAAAGATAGTTTGTGATATCAGAAATCATTTTTTGATATCAAAATAAAAAGTTTCTGATGTAAAATAAAATATAGAATTTCTGATATAAAAGCTATATAATTTCTGATTTGAAAAATTTATTTCCTGATATTAAAAATATTTCTTGTTATCAAAAAATCTAATTTGTGATATATTTCTTTTGATATAAGGTGTTAAACCACTAAAAACACAGTATAGTCCCATTAAGAACGCCGTATTTTTTATAGCAGTTGATGAATTTTAATAAGGGATTCTTTAATTGAAAGAAAGATGTATTGAGATGAACATGTGTCATTATCAAAGCTTCCAGGAAGTTAAATTACGTTTTCAACAGAGGGTTCGCTGTGGCAGACAGCATTCAACAACGTTAAACTAGATGATTTTAAGCCTATCATAATTTTTGTGAGATGATAGACAAGACATATACGAATCAGTGTATATTTGGTCTTTTTCGAGTTAGAATTGAGGTAGAAGGGCTAGACGAATTTCAGCAGTCTTGATTTTAGTTGAAAACGTAAAAGAAACGAATTGGTGTTTTGATCTTGTATAAGAAAATCAAATTTCTGATATCTTAATGTTTATTTTCTAATATCAGAAAATACACTTGATTTTCTTATTTTAAGAAATTGAATTTTTGAGATAAAAAATCGATTTTCTCATATCACAAAATTGACTTTATGATATTTAAAAATACTTTTTTTCTTCATATCAGAAAATCAAATTTTTTGGTATCAATAAATTTATTATATAAAAATATTTGTTTATATCAAAAACAAACTTGAATTTCTGATATCAAAAAATGAAATTTTTTATATCGAAAAATTATTTTCTGATATAAAAAATTCTAGTCAGTGTTTGATATCAGAAAATCGGTTTTCAGAAATATTGTGTCCCTCACACAGGCATTCCACTCTTTGCTCTGCTATGACGGGCTATTTTGCCCAAAGCGGGGATATATTAGAGCAAAGCAGACAGATCTCTCCAGGTATTAGGTTTGCTACAAGACACCAGCTGTAATATTGAGGTAACATGTTGCGCGTTGATAGATCAGATAGAGATAAAATTGCAGTTCGACATGGGATTGGCTCGGAATAAAGCCGACGCACCTGATCGTCAAAAACACAGTAATAACTCTTTAGATATCCAACCAAATATTAGTACATCAAAGGTAAAAGGCTTCCTCGGAATAATGTTTATTTTGACAAGCTATCAATATAGAATTTCAACATAACGTTCCCTTACTCAATAAAACTGCATTGAAGAGACGAAGTTTGCGGGTCCATTCGTTTTAGAATTTGGGAACCAAATTGGAGCAAATAAGGTATATGGCTGTAGAGGATGGGTATTTTTCATAATATTTTGAAGTAGTTTAATTGCTTATAAAATTATTAAAATTCATTTTTTTTCTTCTTCCGATTTATATCTTTAAAAATTCAAAATTTAAATTTCAAGTTCTATGAAATTTTATGAATGAATTTTCCACTTACCACATGAAATATTAAATATAGGATATCTCCCCTTGACTGTTCAGACTCACAAAAAACATCTACATGGCTCTGAACACCAACTGGATGTTCAGGGTCATCAAGACGCAAAGAACCCACCCTTCCACTTCCGGTTTATTGTCTGGTAAATTATATCAAATATATTCACCATAGAAAATACTGAGCGGGGAGGTAGGGTGGGCAAATACGCATGTGGTAAGTAGAAAATTCATTCATAAAATCTGAACTTGAAATTCAAATTTTGAATTTCATTTCATTCATTTTCTACTTACCACCTGATACATTAAAAACAGGATTAGATTACAAAGCCTTTTCTTTCTAAGGTGGGTGGGTTATTTTATATGGCTCTAATTCTGTAATATTTTATCTTTTTAAATGTATCTCAATTTTTAAATACACAGATATCCATATTTACAGTTCTTATTTTTTAAGTTTTTTTTTCACTGCGACTCGCAGAAATATAAAAACTTAAGTTCTTTCAAATTAAACCTTTCACATCAACCATTCCTGTAGTAAAATTTTGTAAAATTAGTATCTCTAGATCAATCTGCCGATTCTAAAATGTTTTTCATGCTGGATCCGTTAAATAAAGCCCAAGACTCTAGTCAAATGTGCCTTCGCGTTCAAATTATTTTCATCATAGGCCAACTTAATAGCATTTATAATCCATCTAGCAACGGTGTGTGATGAAAAAGGTTTGAAAGGTTTCACTATTGACAAGAAAAGTTTGCCATCATCTTTTCTGACATCTTCTGTTCTCTTCAAATACATGGCACTTGCCCTTTTGGGGTCCAATTTCTTATTGTCTTTTAAAAATGGTTCAAATATTTTAGATGATTTTGTCTGTCTTGTTTTGACAAACCTGGTCTCAAAAAAGTAATGCCTCGAGTTGTCAGTGCATCCACTGCTAGAGCATCTTGACTCACTATCAACCGATTTTTTGTTTGTCCATACCAGCCACAGTCGTTTCCCGTTAGAGAGTGACTGCTAAATGATGATAATGACTGTCACAATAACTGTGATTAACTGTCGGAGTTGCTCCCAACTTTTTGGGGGGTTGTAAATTACTGTTCAGAGTTGTTTCCAACATCGGCAGTCACTTACAGTATTTACCTGTACAAGTTTTAACTGTTGGAGACTGTTTCAAATGTCCGCAGTCATTCTCAACAATTACCTGGACAACCACTAACTGTACATAACTGCGAACGACACCCGCAGTACTTCTCAACGTTTACCTGGACTGTGGATGACTGTCAACAGCTGCGTTTAACATTATCAAAGTTGTTTGAAACTGTACTTGTCTGACACCAACATTCACAGTCATTCACAACACTTGAGCTAGTTGGAGAAAACTGTGGATGACTGCAAACACTTTTGACAGTCATCCACAGTCTTCATGGACAGGAGTTCACGTATTACGGATGTGACGCTCTTGCCCCCCCCCCAACACTTACGATAAAACATTGAATTATTAATCTCAATTACAACAATAATAAAGATATATATAGAGTTAAAAATGATAATTTGCAGATTTTTACTCCTCGCTAGAACTTTAGAATTCTGTCCTCTGAATTTCCTTCTCAAAGAATTGAAAACTCGGACCAAGGACAAGTCGGAACAAGACCACTCGGATCAGATTAAAGACGATTTGTGCGAACTTTCCGACCACTTAGACCAGAGTTGAAAATCAAAGTTAAGACAACTCGGATTGGCAGCGGTGGATTCAGGGGGCGCACCCGGCGCCCCCCCCCCCCCACTTCACCTCCAAAAGAAAACAAATCAATTGTTTAGTCTCATACTTCCTTATTTCTATTAGCTTCCGGAGGGCTTCGCCCTTTTGGCTCCCTACCAGGGCGTTGCCCTCGACCTACCCCCACCCCTAACGTAAAATCATGGATCCGCGGCTGTTTGAACCACCAAGACCATTTAGTAAATAAATTTTAACTGATATTTTAACTGCATGCAGGATGAATTTGGTAAAAAAAAAAAAGAAAATAAAACTCAAATAATATATAACATAACGTTCTTCGTGTTTTTTTACTTAGATCGTGGCTTAAATTTTGTATACATTTACAATTACCTGTTTAATTTAAATGAGAATTAAATTTATTCATTTAATTACACAGGCTTCAGTTTTTTATTTATGACCAAATAATGCGTGACACGAGTATGTCTGTTAAATTGATACGATTTATCATGAAGTCCTGGGAATAAAAAAAACGCCTTTTAAACGCTTTCAAAATTTATCATTCTAAATTGTACATTGTTCCAAAAGATTTTCGGATAATCAAACGTTTATCGAAATTATCCGAAATTCATTTTCAATATTCAGTAAATTTCAACATAGTTCGAGTGGTTCGAAAATCGGTCCAAGTTGCATATATACTCAATATTGTCAGAAAATATCATATTCGTATACAGAAATGAGAAGTAGTAGAATAACCATCTTATTTGAATTCCCCTTTCTTCTTTCTTCTGAAGAGTGCATTGGTATGCCAGAAATTACAGTATATTTTAGAGATTTACATTGGATCTGACATACAATTAAAACAGGACGAAATATAAAAGTGAAGTGAAATATTGTTGAATGTGGTAATAAACTTCAAATCAATCATATTGTTTGACTGTGCGTTACACAGACGTACCATCCTCCTTTAATTTTTTTTTACAAAAGGCGATTTGGAAAAATTTTGGATAAAGAACAAAAAGATTCACGGCAAAAGGGTAAAAAATTCACGGAAACGTCCACCAAATTTTTGGAAAAGTGATTCGAGAGAGCTTGAACGGGTTTAAAGATAGTTTAACTGATAGTTGAATGAAACAAATTTTTGCATATATGCCGGTTTTTAATATGTAGATACTATTCTTATATGAGAAACCATAAAATACTAATTTACAAGTACATTTTTGAATTATAATGATGGGTATTAAAATTGCACCAATAGGTGTGATTCGTCTCGGTGAAGGACACCAGCTGAGACACATTCGGTATAAAGAGTAAACTTTGTAAAAACTTAATTACTGTTTTTAAAAGTTACAGTACTGAATATTTTTGTGGCACGCTCCGCCCTGCCAACTTCAAAGTCTCTTGTCACCTTGAATAGCCCCTGGCGTACATCCCAATATTGACTTATTTTAACATTTTTAATAAGTGTCCTCTTAAAAATAAGGCAGTTTACATGTATCCCGAGACTACTATAACATATGTGCGATATATCTTTATTTAAAAAAAATGCGAAAATGGAGATATATTATGCTCTATTCTTGAATCCTTATCCGCCCTGTTATCTTCTGATAAGAATTAAATTTTACACCCGTAATCATGTATGATTTTTTTTCTAAATAAACAGCATGTATTTCCATCGCATCAGTCAAACATCGGCAATAGACATATTTATTGCCCCCATAATAAGGTTATCCACGTGTGAAAATTCGATGGTACATGTATATAATTATTATAGCTCAGCATCCATATAATGCAAGTGTTTTGCGTGGAAACAAAATTCGAAATGTGACATCATGGCTCTTAATCGTGTACTATTTTGTTTTTAAATACACAACTGAACGATCGATGTGTTTCAAGACGTCCTGGTATGTAAACAAACTTTTTAGTTGCGTGGTTTTCTTTGAAATTATGGCAGTGTCCACTACATCTACTGATATTTCTTTTTTTTTAAAGTCCGAGTCGACCCTTGATGGGTGGACCCAGTTTTGGGTTGAGGGGAAGTATAAATACACATATATTTTTTAATTATAAATTTCTGGATAATCCAATTTTATTTTATTTTTTTATTTTTTGGGGATAATTCCCCGAATTCGAAGTTCGTTGA